>JACEHZ010000120.1:0-231321 GCA_017893485.1 Hemerocallis citrina | reverse complement strand
GGCTTCCTATTATTGATTGGGTTGACAAACGGCTTGCAGGGTGGAAGGGCAAAGTCCTTTCCTTGGGGGGGAGAGTTATGCTTATCAACGCTGTTCTCTCAAACCTGCCTACCTATTATCTCTCCTTTTTTGAAATGCCTCAATAGATAATTCAGAGAATCGACCGTGCGCGGAAGCGCTTTCTATGGAAAGGGGCAGATCCGGAACGAGGGGGTTACCACCTCATCAGATGGGTGAAGACATGTATGAAAAAGAAACATGGAGGCCTAGACATTATCGATCTTTGTGATATGAACCTAGCTCTACTGGGAAAATGGTGGTGGAAAGTTTTTTACCTTAATGGAGAAGGGTGGCAACAATTTGCGCAGAGTTACATGCATGGTAATGGAACGAGAAACCTAGGCTTCAGGATAGGACCCTGGGTCTCCTGGTTCTGGAAAGGCGTCTCTAAAGCATACGAACCCTTTAATAGCTGCGTGAAGACAGCTATTGGCAATGGCAGACTCACCAGATTTTGGTGGGATAAGTAGTGTTCTGATCACCCTCTCAGGAACCCGTTTCCAGACTTATTTGACCAAGCGTCACATCCTCATTGCACGGTGGCCACAGCCTGGAAGAGGGGCACTTGGAAACCTCCCTTCAAACAAGCGCTTGATCTAGGCTCCCAGCTTAGACTAACGGAACTCCAGACTCTCATCACCAACTCTGGAATTAGTTGCTCCCAAGGTCCTGATAAGAAATCCTGGGGCACGGAGAAGAACGGGAAGTTCACAGTTCGCTCCATGTACAATCGTATTCACTTTAGGGGGTGTACACCAAAGTGCTCGGCGGTCATCTGGAGAAAAAAAGCTCCGCTTAATATCAAAGCTTTCTTATGGTTGGTTTTGAATGATGCGATTCTAACTAGGAAAAACCTAGCCAAGCGCTAGCCTAACGTGGATACCTACTGCGGGTTTTGCTCGCTACACTGGAAACGAGAGACCACCTTTTGTTGTAGTGTCCTAGAAGCAAGGCGATCCTCGTAAAGGTACTCAGCGTCCTAGGGACGACACAATACCCTACTGTATATGAGGAACTGTGGGTAGGCCCCAAATTCGGGTTAGAGAGGGGAGCTATGAGAGAAGCGTGATATATTGCTTTCGCCACAGTGATCTGGGTTCTTTGGCTAGACAGAAATAACTGCTACTTTCGTGGAACTTGCAATAGTATTTCTGCTAATTTGACTCACACTATACATCTTATTTCTTTTTGGGCTAATGTGGCCACAGCAGGTCCTAGGGGACGGATTGCGAGCGTCTTCCAGGTTCAGGAGTTTGATGATGAGGAAATTGAGATCGGTCCGACGATCGATGGATAGTTTGCACTGCCGACACTGATCAGAGGTGCCCACCCCCCAGGGTCTTGTTGGGGGGAGTATGATGTATTTCTTTTCGGCTTACTTGTTTACTTTGATCCCGTCCCCCATGACTGGGGTGGCGTTTACGTACTTTCTTTGTTTTGTTTGTAGGATTTTGTAATGAGCTCAGTACTCTGAGTTTGTTTAATTAACATCTTATTAATGAAACAGAGTGGTCAGACTCTACCTTTTTCTAAAAAACAAAAAGCATTGTCGTCTTGAATTCATTATGATATTCCCTTTGTTCTTTGTGATAATGTGTAGTTGACTCGCAGCTCCACCACTCTGCTATACATCTCCACTGGTCCCTGATATACTTAAGGTGAATGAGTTGCAAAGTTTTTCAAAGAATCAGATTAATGAAATTAATACACCTTGTACGGTGGTTCGGCCATTTCTTCATATTCAACAACTTTATTTATCTTATTCGTCCATTTTGTATCTCATGCCTTTCACTTTTACTTCTGGAAGTGTTAAATGTCAAGTGTGCGATGGTTTTATATGTCATGCTAATGTGCCATCTCTTAAAACAAGATATGACTGCTATAATAATTTTTTTTTGATTGATTAATTGTTAAGGTTGCCGCAATAAGGTTTGTTGGGGACAGTGCCATATTCCAGTATTTTCGGAAAATTGTGGAGAAAAACCGAGAGAGAAGTTAAAGAAGTTACGAGGACACTCTCTCTCTTAAAAGCGTATCTGAGTTTCAGGGGGTCCTAAACAAGTTCTCAAATGGTGCCTTGTGTAAGTTGACAAAATAAAAATGACAATTATTTAAATGCAAATAAACTTAGAGTTTTGAATGACAAACTATATGTTTTCAAAAAAAATTAATTGATAACGTTTTGGTTTTATCAAACGCCCCTTATACTTTTTTTCTTTTTGAAAGCAACCCTAATATTCATTTCATCAACAGATACAAAATTTAGAAGAAAGGGAAAAGAAACAAACAAAGCAAATACGTATATGCACTTGAAGATTACATTATCACAAAGAGATAAATACGATATACTAGATAACTGTTAGAATGAAGTGATGATGAATATATGCATATGAGAATACTAGTTTGAAGCTTAAAATATAGAATAACCATATGCACTTGAAGATTTGATTAGAAATTTATTATAAACAAGTAAATATGATATACCATAGAATATTAAAAAAATATCATAGAGCTGCATGCGTGGGCTCAACCTACAAGCTATTAGCCAATGCTCTAACCAAATGAGCTAATAAGCTAATTGTTCCAAATTTTAGATCATACAGTGTAATCATAACTGAAAACAATTAATTTTTTTTAAACATTGTAAATACTTAAAAAATATGGGGCTCTATAAAATTGGGGGCCCAAAGCAGTTGCTTAAGCTGCTTGGGCCCAGATCCGCCCTTGCTATATATATATATATATATATATATATATATATATATATATATATATATATATATATATATATATATATACTAGGTATGCCCGTGGCACGTGCCTACGGCACGTATTCGGAACTGCATATAAATTTTGATACTGTTTGTTCTGGGTTTTTTCTGTTTGTTCTGGGTTTACCAAATTTGATACTACATGCTCTGTTTGTGTTTGTTATGAGCTTACAAAATTTGACACTACATGCTCTGTTTGTGTTTTGTTCTGAGCTTACAAAATTTGATACTTCAAACTGCATGTAAATTATAGGGAACCAACTAATCTCAATTCTGATCCTCCACTCTGAGAAACTGAGATCCAAGCCCAGAACCTACGATTAACTTTCCATTACCTTGGAATTGCGACAAACTATTTATGATATTCACTGATGACCTCCAAGGAACAATTTTATGAAGTCCAACAATCCTTACATACAAAATGGGTAGGGAATCAGAGCGAATTCATAATTTTCTCAAGTACTCAAAGAAGAGAAAAATATCCATCATAAAGCTAAAGTTAACATGAGTCAGAGAGAAACCATTACATTTAGGATAACCTTTACCAATAAGTTCGCAAACAGACAATATCCAAAGTTAAAAATTAAAAAAAAAAAAAAAAAATTAAATGATACTTCAATTTGATAGATACAGCCCAGCCCGGTCCAATCCAACACCATGTTGGATAATAGTAAGTAAGATAGTGTAGCCTTTAAGATGTATGGGTTGGTTTGAGGTGACCAACTGACCATCAACAATTTGTAAAATAGATAAGATGATTATTGATCACAATCAGGCAAGAGCCTTCGTATATATAGGCAAAGTGTACAACTCATGCATACACACCCACATATACAACCATACATACACCCAATATCTAACTCATTCAACAACTTACAATGACATTTAGGCCTTAGCCAACAAAATTTGGAGTAGTTTACTTATGATTAACCATCATGTGGTACTTTCATTAGGCAAACATTGTAAATAAACTTATCTAAGTAATTACTCCAAATACTCCCAAAATGCTAAATATTACAATTATTACAACTATTACATCCTCCACCAAAATTATTACAACTATTTATAACATAGATCTTATTCATAACCCAATAAGATCAAGCAATAAACCACCACCCCATGATGAAGTCAGTAATCCGGTTTGATCCATGGACATTAAGATTGCAAAGAAGGAGCCTTCAATTCCTAGTGGGCAAAGCTTTGCGCTTAGTACTAACATAGGCATCCTTTGATTCGCCCAATCATTTGAGAGACACTCTCATCCTCCACAGCAAAGATGTGATCAGGTTTTCCAAACGGAGAGAATGAAGCTAATTGTTCCTTGCAAGTCATAAAGTAAGAAATGAATTGATGGTATATATAGAAAGTTAATTGTCAAAATTAAAAGTTGTACCTGAGAGAAAGATGGGCCAAATTTTGTGTCAGTATACCAATAAAACATTGCTTCTTGGATGTTTAAACTGAGTGCAAGCGATGTCTACATGAATACACATGGCCTCCACACTTGAGGGTATTTCATTGTTGTCCACATTTTGCGATTGGCTTGAGATACATTACGATGAACCTGATTTGAGTAATGGAAGGCAGGGATATAATGTGAGATGATCTTTTAATTTTGATCTTTTAATTTTGAAGCCTTAATTAAGGTGATTATAGTTATAATTTGCAATAAATATGCATTTATCATCTCTGATTACATTTGGGGAATTTTTTGTGTTGCTTTATCTGGTAATTTCAGCTAATTGATTTTTGTTTGTGTTTTATGGTTTTTGGGTTTGTATAACTATACCTATTGTTTTTGGAAATTTTAGATTATTTAGTAGTTGCTTTTGAATTTTCCTGAGCCTTCCATTATGGAATATATAATCTACTCTCTTCATAGTTCCATTAGTCATTAGTCATATAAAGATGTCATTTTTTGGGCTGCCTATTTGGTTAGAAAAGTTGAAAACAGTGAATGTAGAAAAAAAATGGGCAACTTCATTTAGAAGTCTGGTTTAGCTCTACCTTGTACTAATTACTTCATTTAGGAAACATCATTTAGTTTATTCCAACTGAAAACACCAATGCAGTAGGTATGCTCAGTAATCCAAGCACCTCCTTTTGAACATTAATTAAGAAATGGCATTACAAAAAAGTTGAATAAATAAATAGGTGTTAAGTTGTTTTAATCTCCTTAGTTGAGACTGTGATCTTTAATTCTTTAGCCTCGCCATCTTTCATTTAGGCATCGAACCTACAACTCTTATTAATTAGCTTATCCCAAAAGCTAACCTTAGATCCAAATGCGTGCAACAGAAAACTACTCATGGAGAAACCTACATCACTCTAGAAATGTTCCGCAATGGCCAAATTTTTACACAACTGAAATGTACCTTTAACTTTTTCAATCCCTATTCACTCACCAAAGAAACCAAAAAAGATATTGTCCATCTCAACATTGTTTTAAACATTATAATCAGCTCAAACTAAAGAGTAATCACTATAAAAGACTAATAAATCAATTAACCATGTTTAAATGACAAAATAGCTTAGAGTAAGTATCAGGAGATATTTGACATACATCTAGGTATTTGAACTTTCTGTTTCGCATTTACTTCAAAGTTTAGGTACATCAAGATAGCTAAACTCCAAATTCCAGTAATCCATAGTTAATCTAAACTGCACTCCACACTAATAAGTGACAATAAATCAATTAGAATAAAATTTCTGTGTTTCTAACTCTAATCTGTTTAGAGTTCACTGTGGAGACAAAATGCCTCCAGTTTTAAGATATTAAAAGACAAAAAGCTACCCAAACTATAATTCACCTTCAATTTTTCCTTACCTCCACCCTAACTCTTTTTTTTCTCCTCACCTCAACTTAGCATCCAAACACATATGAAAAGATGAAATTCTCCATGAATCTAAAGGTACCCAAATGACGTCCAAACCACTCACCTTCCGCTCGAAAACAAATCAACTAAAGCTAAACAAACTAAATACCTGTTACAATAAATCAATCAACTATTTAAGATGCAAAATTATGCTAACAAAACTAAAGCTATATAAAACTATCTAACAATGCTCTAGTTATCTTAACCTTGACATATTTACCTCAATTTTATAAACAACTATATTATAAGAACATGTACTACCAACATGCCAAATTAAAGTTTCAGAAATTTCCAGTATAAACAACTGCACCAAATATTGCATGCGACGCGAAGGTAAAAATTGAAGTGAAAAGAGAAGCACATGCACTCAATACCTCGGGCATCTAGGAGGAGGCCAGAGTTGCTATTCTTTTCTCATTCAGCTGGTATGTAAGGATGATGCAAGCCTTTTCTTGTAAACTATCTGGTAACCTTCATAAAGGTGCTAGGTTTCTACAGGAAATGAAGTGAAAAGAGAAGCACATGCACTCAATACCTCGGGCATCTTTTTGCGAAAGATCACAGCAGTAAAGATGTACCTAGATCAAAGAACAAAGACAAACAATAGATGAAATGCTTATTGGTATTGTAGAACATAAACAAAGGATTATTTCATTAAAAATTTCTCTATATTGATATAACCTCCAAAAAAACTCGATATTCTGTAAAATTTAAGTGATGTAAAATAAATCTACCAAAGAGAACAAACTCCTATCAGGTAAGCTTGTTTCGGTCACTTTTGTGTGTATTTGACACTTCATGATGCTCATATCAGAGTATAAATTTTTGTGAAGGCTGTACTAGGTAGTTACAAACATTTTTGTGTAGAAAGAGCTCTCTACAAAAATATGTATTTGTGAAGGACATCTAGTTAGTAGTTACACACAATTTTAGATAGTCATTTTGGCACCAACATTATTGTAGAAAGAGCTCTCTGTATAGAGAGCCAACTTATGCCTATCTCCAGAAAAATAGCAGCATCAAACCAAACAATGACAATTTCACCATGGAGCTTTTCAATAGGAAATTTCCTAAGGGTTTGTACATGCAGAAGTAACTTCTCACTGGTATCATAGTTTTTTTCCCTAAGCATCATGAGAAGTGCATAGGTTTGTAAAAAATCAAATAGGTCGCAATGCTATGAATATTTATTTGACTAAAAGGATATCGTAAGGTTTATTCAGACCGTAAGGTATGTTGCCATGAAATTTTACTTAATGAAGGTAACAAACATTCTTTTTCCTTATGTTAATTGATGATTTTTCCTTTATAAGTGGCTGAAATGTGTTACTCATTTTTTTTCATTATTAGTTTCAAACCAGAAATTTTAAATGAAGACAAATATTAGTTCCAAACCAAAAATTTGGCATTCAATCAATTTACTAAAGTGTGCTTTATTAATATAATACCTCGATAGATATGCTGAAACCTCCACTCTGTCCCGTTCAAATCCTTGGCAACCAGCTCCTGCGATGGCCTCTGCTGCTTATAAACCTACACCACATATTCCTCGAGTAGTAGTAGTAACCGAACAATCTTAACTCTAAAACCATCAAGTTTAACTAACCCATAAGAACATGAGAATGAGCATCAAAATCATATCTCAAACCATCAAGTTTAACTAACCCATAACTAACCATCATGATGAGTAGTGATGGGTTTTTTCCATCCAATCTATACACTTGATAGTTTTTTGCTAGAACAGTGACCTTTATTTGCATCATACATGCTTATGAAGTAGCTGTATAAAAATTAAGCAAGCAGTTGAATCTGAAATTTAAATGAAAAGTTGGGTGTAAGGCTAAGCTAAGCAATTCACAAATCTGCTACCATCTAAATATCTAATCCAGATATCAAAATCTAATCAAAATCTGAATTAACTCAGTCAATCAAGAATTTCGATCAATCAATCAAAGAGCTCATACACCCAAATTCTTCAAAGAAGGTGGAGCTTCGAAGGAGTAAAAAATTTCAATCAATCAAGAATTCATGATCGATATCATATCCCATACACCCAAATTCAACTTTAATCTTCTAGATCTCAAATTCAATGAAATTCATATTAATTTACTAAGGTGAACTTACAGTGGGGGGTGGGTTGATGGAGCTTCGAGTGCGGGTGGCGCTGAGGTGGAGGTTGGGTTGACGGAGCTTCGAAGGAGGTGGAGCTTCGAGAGGAGGTGGGGGTTTCGATGAGGCGGGCTGACAACAACAGTAGTCATCCATTAGTGTTTCTAAAACTCTGACTGTGCTCCTACACACGTACATATCAAGTTATTGCACATGCATCAAAAAGTGATTTTTTTAATAATGTGAATTCATTATTTCTCTTCAAAAGCCTTACTGATCAAGTTGTCAAAAATCCATGGTCACACTCCATCTTCGAAGACTTATCCCTGCAGATATAAAAAAAAGCAAAATCAATCCAGTGTATAAAAGTGAAAAATATTCAACAAAAGGTAACCAGCAAAAGTCACAGATCCACTCAAACTTTGTTATACCAGGGAACCTCTTGAACAAAATCAAACAGTTTAGACTTCTCTCCCCTTCTACAAACAGATCTCACAATTTGAGTCAAAAAACAATAAATCCGGGAAAAAATGAAATACAAAATGTTCAGAACGACTTCAAATTTGCCTAGTTAAAATAAAATAAAAAATGAAATAGTGTAGGATCTTAATAAGAGAAAATATAAAGAAATGCCTAGCTAAACATTATTGAAAAAACAACTTCAAATTTGTTTGCTTTCTTTATAAGGTCAACTTGGATTGATCTTAACATGTTTTAACTTATTACTTTTAGTCGAAATCAGGCTCAAGAGGACATAATGCTAGCAAGGGAAGACAAATGACAACACTTTGTTTCTCAATTATACATAAAACAACATATGGGATTTAGGGTTAAAATTCTAGGATCAAATCAACGGGTAATAATATTTCTCCAAGTTAGATAGAATTCTTTGGATAGAGTTAATATATATCTTGAGTTGATTATAACTTTTTCAAAATCTTTCATGTAAAGACATCATGTTCAAGCTCAATCTTTGACAAATTGAGCTGCCTAAAACTTGGAATAACGGTAGATATTTGGCACTCACCATCATGTAGACATCGATATCTGGATCTGGCTTAATGTTTGCTTCCTTCTCCCGTTTTGACAATTCAGTCAGCATATCTACAATTCAACACAATTTGACATTAAGTTTTGTACATAATATTTGTGATATTTTCACCTGATTGTCTACCTCTCTAACTTCGTGAATTCGCTTACCATATCGAGTTCCAACACCTTGGCATCTTGCAGAGAAATCCAAAGTTTCTCTCACCGTCATCTCTCCGATATGAACATCATGCTGACCTATATAAGCCGAGGTTGTTTGAGGGACGAACTCATTCAGCTCATGGCCATTGTAACTAACCCTCCCTTCTTGCTGATTAAACAGTTGCAAAATCCTTCGTATGAATTATCATTTCAACTGGGTAAGTTTGAAATTTCCAGCCAAAGCCAATAAGAAAGTAGTCTTCTTTTTTTATGTTTTAAATACCTTTAGTGTCGAATCGAGCTTTCCAGCCAACGCCAATAAGAAAGTAGTCTTCCCAGACCCTAGAGGGCCTAGAAGCAAAGTCATTCTGCACACAACATACAACAATGTTCAAATTTAGTGAACTTATATTTTCTCCAAAAATTTAATATTTTACAAAAAGTTCTATCTAGGATTTGCTTCTTAGAAATTTAATGTAACAATTTCATTCGAATTCCGCTTCTATGCTCACCTGCAAGGCCTGATAATTCCACTGATACCATGAATGACCGAAATTGGCCTCTTCCCACTTGGTAAAATGTGAAGGGCAATCAATTTTTGTTTAGATATTCAGATCAAAACATTCACTGATCAAAATATAACATGCTATAGTAATAAAAAAAACCTCTTACAGTACAGTGAGCTTGTTAAAGAAAAAGTTGAGGAAGGTCGGAAATCCCTTGTCACCAACATAAGCCTCTCCATCTATGTTCAAATTCTCATATCTCACTTCAATCGTCGGGTTATCAATTCCAACACTGTAAAAAACAAACACAGAATTAACCCAAATTCTCAATCAAACACGAACCAATTTAAAAAGAAAGAAAAAGAAAATCAAGAACCAATATTCATACCGTTCCATTCTGTTCCTAAGCTTAAGAAAAAGTGGGTCGGATCGATGAGAGAGAGGGAGAGAGAGCAAGGGTGCAGACTTAAGTATACCTGAGATGTAGAGACAGTGAAATTTGTGATGGTGGTCGGCGATCGAAACAGGGAGGGGTTTGGCACTGGGGGGTCGCGACTGGAGGAAACAGGGAGGGGATTGGCGAGCGGAAAGGAGGAGCAGGGGATTTGCGGCGTCGGGGTCGGCTGGGTGGGGTCGCGATTGGCAGCGAGCGGAAAGGAGGAAACATGGAGGGGGTTGGCGCTGGGGAGTCGCGATTGGAGGTGGGGGGGTCGCGACGGGAGGTTGGGGGGGCGCAGAAGAGGCGTCGGGGTCGGCTGGGTGGGGTCGCGATTGGTGGCGAGCGGAAAAGAGGAAACATGGAGGGGGTTGGCACTGGGGAGTCGCGATTGGAGGTGGGGGGGTCGCGACGGGAGGTTGGGGGGCGCGGAAGAGGCGTCGGAGGTGGGGGGCGCTGAAGAGGCGTCAGAGGTGGGGGCGCTGAAGAGAGAGAGGTAAGAGAGAGGGAGACAGTGAGAGAGAGAGACAGATGAGAGAGACAGTGAGAGAGAGAGACAGATGAGAGAGACAGTGTGAGAAAGAGAGAGAGTAGGGGGTATTTTGGGAAACAGAGAGGGAGATTGTGTGGGTTTTGAAATTTTTGGGTTTGAAATTTTGGGCGGGAAAATATGTTTTGTGAGAGTAGATCTGGTCCATTGATTTTGGGATAGATTGAATGTGAGCCACTTGATAGCTTTCTTTGTGTTTTATTATATATATATATATATATATATATATATATATATAAAAGCAATGCTCCATTGCAAACCACTGAAGGCTTAATATAACTGAAGCCGTTGTTCCCAACAACAGCCTAGGTTATAACATAAGTCGTTGTTGGAATCCAACAATGGCTTATGTTTATAACCAAGGCCGACGGCCTAGGTGGTTTTAACGCATTTTCACAATATTTGCATTTGCAATGGAGCATTGCTATATATATATATATATATATATATATATATATATATATATATATATATATATATATATATATATATATATATATATATATATATATATATATATATATATGATGGTAAGCTATATTGTTCTTTGGAGTTACCAATTTGAACCATCCGATTTACGATCACATTAATCAGATTATTATAAACATCATAAAATATGTGTGTAGAACAATTTTATGTGATTTGGTAGATTATGCAGCAAAGACGTTAATGTATATTCACTCGATATATGTTACAGTGTTTCACAATTAACTTAACTGTGTTTGAACAACTTGATGAATAGAATAGAGGTATCTGAACACTTGAAATTTTCTACACATGCTTCATGACATGTAATATAATGTGAATGGTGTGATCATGAATCAGATGGTTCAAATTTCTTAGCTCTCAAAGCAACTATCTAGCTCACCATCTCATTATCATTACCCCCCCCCTCATTCGCACCAAACCCCGTTCGCAACATTCCCATATATATATATATATATATATATATATATATATATATATATATATATATATATATATATATATATAGAGAGAGAGAGAGAGAGAGAGAGAGAGAGAGAGAGAGAGAGAGTAATGTTCCGTTGTGCACTCGGCCTTTCTGCCTTCGTATCGATGATCCGAATCATTGACATTGATCTACACAAATAAATTAGTCTAAATATGTAAAATCAAATTATTTGAAATTTATTTGCCCATCCATTGAAGTGTTACAAAATTGTATAGTTGAAAATCATTGTTTTTTATAGTCACATGATGGATGGGCAAATGAATTTCAAATGATTTTATTTTAAAAATTTAGACTTAATTAAATGTGTAGATCAATGTGAATGGTTCAGATCGTTAATATGAAGGCGAGAAGGTCGAGTGCATAGGCATAGGCTTAGTGCACGCGCGCGCGCACACACACACACACACACACACACACACACATAAAGCTCTTCCATTGCAAACGCCTATGCATTTGCACACTGTGCAAACAGCCATTCTGGCCATCGCATGGATGATTCAAACCGTTCATATTGATTTACATGTCTAAATTAGTCTAAATATGTAAAATCAAGTTATTTGAAATTCATTTGCCCATGCATTGAAGTATTACAAAAAAAAGTTTGTTGGTCGGAGATCTTGTTGGGTTAATTTTTTTTAAACTCCAAAAAATTAAAAAAAAATGTACAACAAGTATTAAAGTGAAGCAAAATTGCATGTATTATTCATTTGAACTTCTATTAAGTTTTTACGACTTTTTTTTACATATAAATACATGTAATAAAAAAAACAAAAAACATACAAATTTCTTGAATTACATGTTTAAGGGGATAATCTAGAATTTGTGATAGCCTAGAATTAGATTGAACAGAGGGCATTGGACTACTGTCGTGCACCTCTACTTAACCTAAACCTAAGATCTCATTGCCCTAAATTTCCTACTCTTGTTGTTGATCTTCAGGCAAGTTGCTTCCACTTGTTGAGGTACCAACCGGTTTTCCTTAAGTCTTGTCTTCAGCCTTCATCCAATCTTCGGTACACACAAGCATCTCCCACGAATCTGGTTCCAAGCGATTCTTTTAATCCGTTAAAACCCTGCCACTTGAAAAATATACTTTCTGAAGCAACTGTAAAGACATGATGAGTTAGTATATCTCTAGCCATATGTGAATGAATTATAAATAGATTTTCTTGTTTTTTCCCCCATTGCAACACTTCAATTTTAGAACTAGCTAGGTTCTCACTATCTTGTTGATTATACCAGTTTAATTGATTAGGTGCATTAGTCCTAGGTTTTTTAGATTGAATACAAGCAAGTAAATTAGCAGTGACATCTTCTAATGTACTCTTACCCTTACCTTTAGAAGTAGAAGAAGAAGAAGTTGGTATACTAGTTTGGCGTGTTGTACAACTAGATGCATATGTTCTATCATAAAAATCATACAAGTTATTCAATGTCAACTCAAATTTTGCTAAATATTCATCACAATCATAAGAAGATCCGTCTCCAAGTAAAGTAAAAAATATTTCAATCAAACTCATTATACCTGCTAATTTGATACAAGGATCCATAATGGTAGTAATACAATACAACATAGGAGGAGGATTAAAATACTTCAAAAATTTAGTATAAGCGGGTTGAACGATATACTAATGTAAGGGTCCAAAATCATGTCCTCAAAAATTTGCATGAAATAAAAATGCTATTAGATGTACAATCAAAATATTGTAAAATATCACAGTTGCAGTTTTAAAAAGTTCCAAAAATCTTAACAAAGCTTCATAAAAAAAACCATGATTCAGGAGTCATTAGAAAATTTTCCATATTTTTTGTAATATAAAATTATTTATAATCGCTTTGTATTGAGTAACAACATTTAATAAATCAAAAATATAGTTCCATCGGTGTTTAATATCCCTAGAAAATTTTCTAAAATGTACTCCCCTTAGATTACACCATTCTTTAAATTGTTGAAGTATAGTTCCACTTAAAGCACACAATTTCTAATGTTATGCAAAAATGGATCGGCTACTTTCAAAACATCTTGTATACATAAATTTAAAATATGACATGTACATCTAACACGAAAAATTTTAAGACTTTGAGGAGCTAATTGTTCTTTTAATCCTCTAATCGAACTATTGTTGTTGGAGGCATTATCAAAACTAATAGTAAAAAATTTATTGCGAATTTGAAACAAATCACAAACTTCTAAAAGACGAGTTGTGATAATGATACCACTATGGGGATAAGGAAAAGCGGCAAGTTATATGATTCTCTTTCGAATCATTCAATCACTATCGATACAATGATAAGTTATGTCCATCATCGGATTATTGTTACTGTAAAAGTATAAATACCGAAAAGAATACTTTATTGGATCGCATATAACCAAATACTTTGCCTCCTATATATAGGAGAGTAAAAAGAGAAATCTATGTTTTGTTTCAGAAATGAGACTAATATTAAGACTACTTTAATACTCCCCCTCAAGCTGGTGCATAGATATTGTCGAAGCCAAGCTTGCTCAAGAAAGTTTGAAAAATCTTAGAAGGTAGTGCTTTAGTTAGGATATCAGCAAGTTGTTCACCGGATCGGTCATATAAAAATGAGATCACTTTCTTATCCAACTCATCACGACGAAGTGACAATCGACCTCGATATGTTTTGTGCACTCATGAAACACTGGGTTTTCATAAATATGCATAGCAGCTTGGTTATCACAATACAATGAAATTGGAGATGGTACTGGGATTACCAAGTATCGATGGAGATATTTGAGCCATAAAACATTAGAGACCAAATGCCCAATGGCTCAGTGCTCAAATTCTGCACTTGATTTAGCCACCACAGGTTGCTTCTTGGTTTTTCAAGATATCAGATTTCCTCCAAAAAACACAAAGTATCCACTAGTTGAGTGTCTATCATCAACTGATCCTGCCCAGTCAGCGTCAGAATATCCTCGTAAAGAAAGAAAGTCACTCGGCCTGAATAAAAGTCCTTGCCCTGGGGCTTTCTTAAGATAGCAAAGAATGTGAACAAATGTTTTCTGATGAGTGATGGTCGGTGCATGCATTAATTGACTGACTCGACTAACTACAAATGCAATATCTGGCCTAGTCATTGAGATATATATGAGTTTGCCAACCAGCCTACGATATCGTCCTAGATCAGAGAATGATGTATCATTAGAGAAAGAGGACATCTTAATACTGGGATCCATAGGTGTGTCACTGGGGTGACACCCTAACATTCCTATCTCAATAATAATATCAAGGACATACTTTATTTGAAAAAGAAAGATATCATCCTTTTTGCATGTAACCTCAATGCCAAGGAAGTATCCAAATGGACCAAGATCCTTTGTATGAAATGTTTGAGTTAGCCGTTGGTTGATGTCTGCAATACCTTGTAAATCACTACTTGTGATAACAATATCATCAATATAGACTAACAAAATGACAATGCCTTTGCTTTCTTTCTTTCTGAAGAGAAAATAATTTGTCTTACTTCTTGAGAACCCATAAGAGCATATAACTTTTCCGAACTTTTCAAACCTAGCTTAAGGAGACTGTTTGAGGCCATAAAGAGACTTTTTTAGCGAACATACCAGATTCTCCCCCTGTCGCTCAAAATCAGGAGGTTGCTGCATATACACCACCTCTTTCAAGTCTCTATTGAGAAATACTTTCTAGACATCAAGCTGATGGAGGGGTCAAGAACAATTGGATGCAAGAGGGATAAGAACACGAACAGACGTGATTTTCGCAACTGGAGAGAAAGTCTCTGCATAGTCGACCCCAAATTCATGTGTATATCCTTTAGAGACAAGGCGAGCTTTCATTCGTTCAACTATGTCATCAAGATTGTGTTTGACTGTGAAGACCCACTTACAACCAACTGTCTTACCCCCTATAGGGAGGCGAACCAGCTGCCAAGTACCATTGTGTTGATGATCTTACATATACACTTTTTCATGATTGTTGTCCAACCAGGGTGCTTGAGTGCTTCCTGAATATTTTTAGGAATGGAGATGGAATCCAAGGAAGAGGTGAAGGCACGAAGAGATCTATTCAGGTTAGAGGAAGAAACAAACTGGGCAATAGGGTAGCAAGCACAAGAACGCCTAGTCTTACGATGAACAATAGGTAAATTATCTATGTTAGGAATATTACCGATAGAAGTGGTCGGCATGGGTTCAACAAAAGATTGTACCGTTTGGATTGTCGAGTCTGAACTCGCCTTTCTTCTTCTGACATAAACCTGAAGTGGTGGCGGTGGTGGTGGTGGTGGTGGTGGTGGTGACGGTGTTATGGTTGGTGGTGGTGGTGGGAAAAAATCAAGACTCTCTACAACAATCCTTGGTAAATTGGGAGTTTTGGAAGAAATTTATTCAAAAAAAAGGTTTATGTTTAAAAATGAAACATTTTCCGAGGTAGACATTTTCTTTCGTGAAAGGCAATATCAAAAGAAATCTTTCGAAAAACACAAATATCCAAGAAAAATACATTTAGTAGCACGAGGGTCAAGTTTATCAGTTCCCGGTTGGATGTTTTGAGCAAAACATGTGCAACCAAAAACACGAGGTGGAAAGGAAAATGGATCTTTAGATGAAAATACCAATTGGAATGGTGATTGATGTTGAAGAATAGGAGTAGGCATACGGTGAATAAGAAAATAGGCAGTGAGAACCATAAAACTCCAATAAAACTTGGGAACGTTCATTTGAAACATTAAAGAGCGAGCAGTGCTAAGTAAATATTGACTTTTGGGTTCTGTCACTCCATTTTGTTGAGGAGTATATGCGCAAGTGGTTTGGTGTATTATGCCATGTTGAGAAAAGAATTTTTGAAGATTAGAACTCACATATTCTTTGGCATTATCAGAACGAAACACTTAAGAGTAGTACCAAATTGTGTTTGTATCTCAAAGAAAAATCTTGAAAAACAAAAAATACTTCAGAACGATTTTTTAAGAGAAACAACCATGTCATTCGAGAGAAATCATCAATAAATGTAACAAAATAACGATATTTATTAAATGTGGGAAAACCAATAGGTTCCTAAACATCAGAATGCACTAAATCAAATTAATGTTCACTACGTTTATTGACGCGTCCTGGGTAGGAAACTTGATAATGGTTACTTAACTCACAGAACTCACAAGATAACTGAAAAGAAGACTCACAATCGAAAATTAAGTGCTTGAAAGTAGGAAGGGAGGGATGTCCCAGTCACCGGTGCTACAATGCAGGATTAGTAGAAGAATAAAAAGTCGAGACTGGAGAGTTTAAGATGTATAACCCTTGTTGTTTTACGACCGATGCCAATCACCTTTCTCATCGTAATATCTTGAAACACACAATGTGAAGGAAAAAAATGTGACTAAACAATTTAAATCTTTAGAAATTTTAGGAACTGATAACAAATTGTTAGGAAATGTAAAAACACTTAAAACAGATGTAAGAGAGAAATCTGGAGACAGAGAGAAATTGCCCTTCCCTTCAACAGTGACAGGGAAACCATCAGCAATACACACATGATAATTGAAAAATAAAGAAAAGGAAGAAAGCAGTAAAGGAGACATATGTTCATAAGCACCTGAATCAATAATCCATTGATGTGAAGAAACATGACAAGCAGTACCTAAGTGAACAGAATTACCAGGAGGCTGAGACAGTGTGAAAAGTCTGATACTCTTCAGCAGATAGGGTAAACTAGGAGGTGGTTGGCACATTTGTAGGAGTAGTAGTGGAAGAAGAGTCCACAGTAGACAACTGATGAGCTGCAGGAGGCTGACCAATGCGTTTCCAACATGTCATGTACTCATGAGACTGGCCCTGATAATAGGTACAATTGTAATACCCTGATTTTTCAATTAATGAGAAATTATTTATTTTGCACGTGTTGTGCACGTGCAATATTTTTGTTGGATTATTTTATCATGATGTGTATATTTAAATATAATTTTCTCAAATTATTTTAGTCCAAAAAGCCTTCTTTAAAAGCCTTATTTGATTTATTTAAAAAGTCTTTTCTTAAAAAGCCCAAAAGCATTTTATTTTATTTATTTTTATAAAATATTTTAGCCCAAAAAGAAAGCCCATGAATTAATTTATTTTAATTAAACTTGTCATGTAGAAGACTTTTTTTAACAAATCTATTTTTTATACAAATTAAAAGAATGTACAAATTTGGCCTAGTTGCATGCACGTGCACTACACGTACACGTGCATTGCACACTTTATTTTTGAGGCCGGTAGCATTCTCTTTGGAGGGAATTTTTGAGTTTGGGTGTGGAGAACATGGGAGTAGTTTCAAGGAGGTGGGTAGTTCTTCCAACTCCTACTTTGATCTAAACCCTTCATCCAACAACCACCAAGACAATCTTGGCCCTCCATTCCCCTCATTTTTTAGTATAAATTTCCCCTTCTCATGGCTAATTTTTCATATGCAAAGTATAATCTCTAAGTTATATTATTATCATTGTGTGAGTTATAAAAGATAAGAGTTTGTGTGGGTGTTGTTACTTGGAGTGGCCGGCATCACCAAGGAGGCATTCGGTTTGGAGCTTGAGGAAGCATTCGGCATTGGTTGGAGGCTTGGAGCTTGAGCGCTTTTGGCTAGGAGGTGGTGCTTTCATCTACAAGGACTTGATTGCTTTTGTTTGTGTTTCTCTCCAATTGAGGTGGGTAAAACATTTTATATTTCTAAAGTAGATCCATGCTAATTTTACACCATTAAAGATGCATGAAAAATATTATGAAGAGCCCACTTAAATTGAGTAGTTAGCATATGAATTGATTGAAATGTATTGATTAACTTATATGGCTCTAATGTTAAGATTCAATTGTGTGTAGATTTCCCCATGTTTATTAGTGTGAAGTTGTGATAGTGATTAAATTAAATTAACAGTGTTGTTATTATGATTAGAGACATAATGTACACTTGTTAATTGTGATAGATGGACCTTCATGTTGATATGAATGCGGACTATGGAAATCATATGTGATGGTTAAATTAAGAACTAATATCAGTAAATCATCTCCATGAAATTATTTAATAAAAAGACTAGTAGATTGACTATATGGCAATGTCGAAAATACAAATTTTTGTAGTGTAATGAATTAATTTTGGATTTTTGTATGTGAAAAATTACATTTCATTAGTACCAAAAAAATTATATTATTTTACTGGTATGAACTTATATGACTGAGGATCTAATCTGGAAGTTTTTAGAAAATTTTATCAAAGCAATAAGCAACTATGGCTATTTGAATGTCGAGTTATTTTCAAAACAGTACGAGTATAACATATAAGAATTTTTATTTGGGTTAGTGACAACCCGAGCCAGTGGCTCAGGTGGTTTGGACCCCGGTTGGCTTCTCTGTGTCGCACGGTTCGAATCCCAGGCCGAACACTTCTTTTGTTAAATTACCCTAAAAACAGTAAGCAGCGAACTCAGGGTATAAATAGACCCCAGTCGCTCTTATGACGTGTTCGGCGAACGGCCTAGCGGTCGGGCTCTGTGCTGTCTTGGTGCGGCGCCTGGTTCGATTCTTGCCTTCGGCATATAAGGAAAAATAATTTTTTTGGGTGTTTTGGAGTCCAAAAATTATGAAATAAATATGGTAATTCTCATAAAATCACAAGGAATTTTATAAGAGTGATTTGGGTATTTTTAGAATGAAATACAATATGGTTTGTGAATAAAAGGCATAAATGGAGCTTTGGTTATGAGATATACACTTGTGGATTTATAACTTATAAAGATAGGCTATTATAAAGTAATTGGCATAAGTGCTTGTGGCGTGACATGATTTTATTTATTTCCATTATGAGTATTATGCAAGATATGAAGTATGAAGGTTGAAATGTGATAATATGAAGTTGTATAAATTCATGTATGGTTATGGAATTAAAACCATGATTTATGAAAAGAAATAGTTGGCTATAAATATGAATTGTTTTCGTTATGAACTCGTGAATTAAAAGTATTCATTGTGGACTTATGAATAAAGTGTAATCATGAATTGAAAAAGAATGAGTATGAAACTCGACATGGAAATTGTCAGGAGTTAAAGATTGTGAAATGAAATTTGAAATAGAGTAGCTAAGTCTCCCCGGCATTGAGAAAAATGAATTGAATTGAAATTAGACCAAGGTTGGTCGTGTTGAAACAAATGAATAAGTCCGGTTGATGGAGAGGCTAACTCTAGAGATTATTTTGTTCATGATTTTTAAATAAAACTAAGGACTAGTACATAGTGGAGATGTGATGAAAGTAGAAGAAAAACATGAGTATGGGGGCCAACGGATAGCGGTGTGAGAGCGATTCACAGGTTGCCTGCTTGATGCGTCAAGGCATGGCGTGGGCGCTACTCCGGAATTATCGTCCCGGTGGCGACGCTCGTGGGATGTTCGAGTGGCTATGGGTGGTGCCATTGTTCCATGGCGGAGGCTGAATTGTCCATAGGTTGCCTGCTCGATACGTCGTGACAGTGCGTGGGATTCCCCTCCAGGCTGCCTGGACATGGGCTCCTAGATCATAGGACATCTAAGACACTACCGTAGTTACAGTAGTAGTTAGGACATAACAGGGGATTGAACCCTATCAAGATGAAGAACGAATAAGGGCTTGCCCTCGGACCTATGTAGTATGGGATGCATAGAATCCGAACAAGTGCGCATTAGTGTCATATAACATAATTAACTGCATTAAGGAATAAGTGCACATCACAACACGACATCAATAGGGTAGTCCCTTTAGTTTGAATGTGACAAGTTTGTGTTTGCTAAATATGAAATGTTAAGTTATACTATTTCCGGCAAAGCGAGGACGGTCGTGTATAATGTTCGTCGGTTGAATAAACTGACGTACCCACAGTCTTATATGCAGGTAAATATCATGTTAAAGGTTAAAGAGGATGGATGCTTAAAGATTATATTATGCTGTTGTACTTGTATCAAATTGTTGTATTTTACTTCCGCTGTGCAAAAGAAAGATGTAATTGTGATGTAAACTCTGATGTATGATGAAAAGTTTTTATTTCCCTGTAAAAGTGTACTAAAGAAAGTGAAAAGATCCTGTAGAACATCTCGAATTCAGTGTATTTGGGATTCGGGGCGTTACAGAGTGGTATCAGAGCCACGCTTTCTACACTTTCACACTTGTACAAATTTATAGGGAACGACACCCTAGATGTGGACATTAGAGTGTGTGTTTGAGTCTAGAGATTTAAATGTAAGTGACTTACATTTGTGTTGCTCTAAGATTTATGCTTTCTCCTCTCTATTTCTAAGATGGCTGATCACTTCGACCCTGCTGGAGGCGACGACTGGCACATCATTGAGGAAGAGTACTACCCTGGACAAGCTGATTCTGATGATGAGGAGTACCCTGAATCCCGAGAGATCACCCCACCTCCGGATTCATCTGATGATTCTTCTTCCGACGAAGAAGAAGTACCAGTTCCAAGTGGTCTTGTGACTTCTCTTCAGAGGCAAGTGGAAACCCTGAAGGAGAGAGTTGGATTGTTGGAGGCTCAGCTGGAGAAGCGGAAGGCCGACTATTCTGTTCTTAGCCATCGGATTTGGGAACTTGAGAAGAAAAAGAACCTAACTGATGTGCTGAAGGATGAGGTTGACGAACTGCGGGAAGAACTTCGAGCAGCAAAGAGGACCCGTAGGAGTTAGAGTGTTGTAGCTTCTGTTTCTTTCCGTTCTGATGTCAAAAATGTTCTTTAAATTCGAATGTATAAACTTTTGGAATTCAATGAAATGGAAGTTGGTTTAAACTCTTGTTATATACTTCGAATTTGACGGATCTTTGCATCAGAATATGTCGAGAAGAGGAGCAAGGAATGGGGAAGGTTCGGATCTGGAGACTGAGCTTGCTAGGGTCTACCAGACGCTGAATGCAGTGGCAAAGAATCAAGGTCGAGGGCCGGCAAATCCAGTGCCCGAGGCGATAAAACTGGTGGAATCGTTCAAGAGAATGAAACCACCTGTATTCGAGGGAAAGTCAGACCCAGATGCGGCTGACAACTGGATACGGCAAGTGGAGACGATCTTCGAGGTGTTGGAGACACCGGAGGGTAGCAAGGTCAAGTTGGCGACTTTGCAGCTGGAGAAGGATGCAGCGGTTTGGTGGCAATCCATGAAGAGGACCATGGGAGGTCTGTTGCTTGGCTGGGAGGAATTTCTGAAAGAATTCCGCAGTCATTATTTCCCCTCCGACGTCCAGGAGAAGAAGGCAATGGAGTTCCTGTCGCTTCAGCAAGGCAGCATGTCGGTGAGAGCATATGAGACCAAGTTCACTCAGCTCTCCAGGTATGCTCCAGAACTGGTGATGGATGAGGCCAAGAAAGCTCACAAGTTCGAGCATGGTCTGAGGCCTAGCTTGAGATCTCGTATGATACCCCTTGGTATCAGGAGATTCGATAAGCTGGTCAAGAGGGCGGCAGCGACGGAGGCGGACATGGAGCAGTTCCAAGTTGTTCAGAACAGGAGGAACAACTGGCAGTCTGGTAAGAGGCCTGCACATTCGGGGAGTTTCAGGGGGCAACCATCTGCACAGAGGTTCAAACCGACAGGGGCGAACGCTGTTAGTGTAGCTGGAGGACCTGGAAACAATGTGGCGAGACCTCCTGCGGTGACTTGCTTTAACTGTGGGGAAGCGGGACACTACCGATCTCATTGTCCCAAACTTCAGCGCAGTAATAGCGGCGCACCAACGCAGCAGGCTGGGAAGAGGCCGTACCAATCAGGGCGAGTATTTGCCTTGACAGAAGCTGATGCTGAGGAGGCAGATCAGGTCATCTCTGGTACGAGGGCTGGTGTTTAGAGTCTTTGTCATTTCCTTTCCCTTTGTTTAGTGAGACTGTTATGTAATGGTGTATATTATGTAACAGGCGAACTCTATCTTAATGGAATTAAAGCTGTCGTATTGTTTGATACTGGATCCTCTCATACTTTTGTGTCTCCAAAGTTTACTAAAGTGTTGGGAGTTGAACCGAAGATTTTCCCAGGCAAGATCTTATCAGTAGCTACTCCGTCAGGGGAAACTCTAACCACTGATCGGTATTATGCTGATTGCGAGATTGTGATTGGGGATAGAATCTTTGGCATTGATCTGATCGAGCTGACTATCTTGGGAGTCGATGTTATCATTGGCATTGATTGGATGTCGGTGTACAGTGCGAGCATCGAATGCAAGACCAAGACGGTGACAGTGAAGGCTCCAGGTGGACCTGAAGTCGTGTTCCAAGGGAAGCAGAAATGTTCTAAGCTGGTGGCTACTATCCGCAAGGAAGAGACTCCTGTGGAAGTGCAAGGGATTCCTGTGGTTCGGGACTATCCAACAGTGTTCTTGGAAGATTTTCCTGGGTTACCCCCGCATCGTGATGTAGAGTTCAGCATCACTGTTCAACCGGGAAGTGCACCCATTTCTAAGGCACCTTATAGGATGGCTCCAGTGGAACAGGATGAGGTGAAACGATAGATTGAGGAACTTTTGGGAAAAGGCTTTATTCAACCTAGTGCGTCACCTTGGGGAGCACCAGTGCTTTTGGTAAAGAAGAAGGATGGATCGATGAGAATGTGCATCGATTACCGGGAGCTGAATAAGGTCACTGTTCAGAATAAGTATCCGATTCCTCGAATTGATGACTTGTTCGATCGTCTACAAGGAGCAGCTGTATTCTCCAAAATAGATCTTCGATCGGGTTACCACCAAGTTCGAGTGAAAGCTAAAGATGTGCATAAGACTGCATTTAGAACTCGGCATGGGCATTACGAATTCTTAGTTATGCCATTCGGAGTGACGAATGCACCCGCAATCTTCATGGACTTGATGAACAGAGTTCTGAGGCCGTTTATTGATTCTTTCGTCGTGGTGTTTATCGACGATATTCTCGTGTACTCTAAGTCTGAGGAGGAGCACACTGAGCATCTGGCAGCAGTTTTGCAGAAGTTGGAAGAGCAGCAGTTGTATGCCAAGTTATCCAAGTGTGATTTCTGGAAATCTGAAGTGGCATTCCTAGGTCACATCCTTTCTAAGGAGGGAGTGGCAACTGACCCTCAGAAGATCGAGGCAGTGAGAGATTGGGCTAGGCCTACTACAGTGAAGGAAGTCAGAAGTTTCCTTTGGATGACTGGATACTATCGGAGATTCATTCAAGGTTATGCTCAGATAGCTGTACCGCTTACAGGGCTGACCAAGAAGAATGTGAGCTTCAAGTGGACCGAGCAATGTGAGGCGAGTTTTCAGGAGTTGAAAGATAGGCTGACTACTGCACCTATTTTGGCTTTGCCTAGAGCTGGTGTCGAGTATGATGTTTATAGCGATGCTTCACATCGGGGGCTTGGTTGTGTCTTAATGCAAGAAGGAAGAGTAATCGCTTATGGGTCTAGGCAACTACGACCGCATGAGAAAAATTATCCGACTCATGATCTGGAGTTGGCTGCGATTATTTTTGCTTTGAAGCAATGGAGGCACTACGTGTATGGTGAGAAGTTGAATATGTACACGGATCACAAGAGCTTGAAGTATATATATCAGCAGAGGGATCTCAATCTGAGGCAGCGGAGATGGTTGGAAGTGTTCGAGGATATGCGACCTGAGATCAAGTATCATCCTGGAAAAGCTAATGTTGTGGCTGATGCACTGAGTCGCAAGAGCAGTTTGGCCTGTTTGATTACAACTCAGAGGCATCTGATTGAAGAGTTGGACCGAGCTGGTATTGAGGTTGTCTTGCAAGGATTGGGAGCATCTTTGGCTCAGTTGAGGCTTCAGCCTACTTTGAATGCAAGGATCATTGCAAGTCAGGAAGTTGATGCTGATATCTTGGAGATGAAGGAGCAGGTTGGTGCTGGCAGGTTGCCCGGATTTCAAATCAGGGATGGAGTGCTGTGGTTCGGAGAGAGGCTGTGCGTTCCAAATCAGGCGGACCTGAAAGAGAGTATTCTTCAGGAGGCGCATGCTACTCTTTTGTCGGTACATCCTGGGAGTACTAAGATGTACAAAGATATCAAGCAGCATTTCTGGTGGTCAGGTTTGAAGCGGGATGTGGCTGAATTTGTCGCGAAGTGTGAGGTTTGTCAGCAAGTCAAAGCCGAAAATCAGAGACCCGGAGGTCTATTACAGCCGTTACCTATTCCGGAATGTTAGTGGGATAACATCAGTATGGATTTCATCACGGGATTGCCTAAGAGTTCTAAAGGCAATGATGCAATTTGGGTTATAGTCGATCGACTTACCAAGTCCGCTCACTTTTTGGCGATGAAACTCACTGCTTCGATGGACAAGTTGGCTGAGATGTATGTTGGTGAGATTGTCCGACTTCATGGCGTTCCTTCGACTATTGTGTCTGATCGAGATGCGCGGTTTACTTCGCATTTCTGGAGGAGTCTTCAGGCAGCTTTGGGTACCAAGACGGATTTCAGCACTGCTTTTCATCCGCAAACCGATGGGCAGACCGAGAGAGTCAATCGTATTCTTGAGGATATGCTTCGGTGTTGTATACTAGACTTTGGGGGCAGTTGGGAAAGGCACTTACCTTTGGTGGAGTTTGCCTACAACAACAGTTTTCAGGCCAGTATTGGGATGGCGCCGTACGAAGCTCTGTATGGCAGGAAGTGCAGAACTCCTGTTTGTTGGTATGAAGTAGGGGAGCGTCAGTTGTTTGGTCCTGAGCTTGTACAGCTGACTTCTGAGAAGATTGATCTGATCAGAAAAAGGTTGGTGGAAGCTCAGAGCAGGCAGAAAAGCTATGCAGACAACCGGAGAAGGGACCTTGAGTTTGAGGTTGGTGACTTCGTCTTTCTGAAGGTATCACCCAGTAAAGGTGTGGTTCGTTTTGGCAAAGGCGGGAAGTTAGCCCCGAGGTTTATAGGCCCGTATAAGATATTGAAAAGGATCGGGAAAACTGCTTACCGGCTTGAATTACCGGAAGAGTTGTCTCAGGTGCACAATGTCTTCCACGTGTCTATGCTGAGAGGTTATATTCCAGACCCGAGTCATCATTTGCCTGAAGTGCCGGAAGGTTTGCAGTTAGACCTGAATTACATCGAGTCTCCTGTTGAGATTGTTGATCGTCGAGAGAAAGTCTTGAGGAATAAGACGATACCGATGGTCAAGGTAGTCTGGAGAAACCACTTGATTGAAGAGGCTACTTGGGAGTCTGAGGAGAGGATGTTGAAGGACTATCCTGAGCTTTTTGCTTGATTGCATTTTTGTATCTTTTGTTCTTGTTGTGTGTGTATTGTATTTTTGTTTTTTTTATTTCCTCACTCTTGATTGTAGTTCCGGAGACGGAACTATTCTAAGGAGCGAGTGCTGTAATACCCTGATTTTTCAATTAATGAGAAATTATTTATTTTGCACGTGTTGTGCACGTGCAATATTTTTGTTGGATTATTTTATCATGATGTGTATATTTAAATATAATTTTCTCAAATTATTTTAGTCCAAAAAGCCTTCTTTAAAAGCCTTATTTGATTTATTTAAAAAGTCTTTTCTTAAAAAGCCCAAAAGCATTTTATTTTATTTATTTTTATAAAATATTTTAGCCCAAAAAGAAAGCCCATGAATTAATTTATTTTAATTAAACTTGTCATGTAGAAGACTTTTTTTAACAAATCTATTTTTTATACAAATTAAAAGAATGTACAAATTTGGCCTAGTTGCATGCACGTGCACTACACGTACACGTGCATTGCACACTTTATTTTTGAGGCCGGTAGCATTCTTTTTGGAGGGAATTTTTGAGTTTGGGTGTGGAGAACATGGGAGTAGTTTCAAGGAGGTGGGTAGTTCTTCTAACTCCTACTTTGATCTAAACCCTTCATCCAACAACCACCAAGACAATCTTGGCCCTCCATTCCCCTCATTTTTTAGTATAAATACCCCCCCTTCTCATGGCTAATTTTTCATATGCAAAGTATAATCTCTAAGTTATAGTATTATCATTGTGTGAGTTATAAAAGATAAGAGTTTGTGTGGGTGTTGTTACTTGGAGTGGCCGGCATCACCAAGGAGGCATTCGGTTTGGAGCTTGAGGAAGCATTCGGCATTGGTTGGAGGCTTGGAGCTTGAGCGCTTTTGGCTAGGAGGTGGTGCTTTCATCTACAAGGACTTGATTGCTTTTGTTTGTGTTTCTCTCCAATTGAGGTGGGTAAAACATTTTATATTTCTAAAGTAGATCCATGCTAATTTTACACCATTAAAGATGCATGAAAAATATTATGAAGAGCCCACTTAAATTGAGTAGTTAGCATGTGAATTGATTGAAATGTATTGATTAACTTATATGGCTCTAATGTTAAGATTAAATTGTGTGTAGATTTCCCCATGTTTATTAGTGTGAAGTTGTGATAGTGATTAAATTAAATTAACAGTGTTGTTATTATGATTAGAGACATAATGTACACTTGTTAATTGTGATAGATGGACCTTCATGTTGATATGAATGTGGACTATGGAAATCATATGTGATGGTTAAATTAAGAACTAATATCAGTAAATCATCTCCATGAAATTATTTAATAAAAAGACTAGTAGATTGACTATATGGCAATGTCGAAAATACAAATTTTTGTAGTGTAATGAATTAATTTTGGATTTTTGTATGTGAAAAATTACATTTCATTAGTACCAAAAAAATTATATTATTTTACTGGTATGAACTTATATGACTGAGGATCTAATCTGGAAGTTTTTAGAAAATTTTATCAAAGCAATAAGCAACTATGGCTATTTGAATGTCGAGTTATTTTCAAAACAGTACGAGTATAACATATAAGAATTTTTATTTGGGTTAGTGACAACCCGAGCCAGTGGCTCAGGTGGTTTGGACCCCGGTTGGCTTCTCTGTGTCGCACGGTTCGAATCCCAGGCCGAACACTTCTTTTGTTAAATTACCCTAAAAACAGTAAGCAGCGAACTCAGGGTATAAATAGACCCCAGTCGCTCTTATGACGTGTTCGGCGAACGGCCTAGCGGTCGGGCTCTGTGCTGTCTTGGTGCGGCGCCTGGTTCGATTCTTGCCTTCGGCATATAAGGAAAAATAATTTTTTTGGGTGTTTTGGAGTCCAAAAATTATGAAATAAATATGGTAATTCTCATAAAATCACAAGGAATTTTATAAGAGTGATTTGGGTATTTTTAGAATGAAATACAATATGGTTTGTGAATAAAAGGCATAAATGGAGCTTTGGTTATGAGATATACACTTGTGGATTTATAACTTATAAAGATAGGCTATTATAAAGTAATTGGCATAAGTGCTTGTGGCGTGACATGATTTTATTTATTTCCATTATGAGTATTATGCAAGATATGAAGTATGAAGGTTGAAATGTGATAATATGAAGTTGTATAAATTCATGTATGGTTATGGAATTAAAACCATGATTTATGAAAAGAAATAGTTGGCTATAAATATGAATTGTTTTCGTTATGAACTCGTGAATTAAAAATATTCATTGTGGACTTATGAATAAAGTGTAATCATGAATTGAAAAAGAATGAGTATGAAACTCGACATGGAAATTGTCAGGAGTTAAAGATTGTGAAATGAAATTTGAAATAGAGTAGCTAAGTCTCCCCGGCATTGAGAAAAATGAATTGAATTGAAATTAGACCAAGGTTGGTCGTGTTGAAACAAATGAATAAGTCCGGTTGATGGAGAGGCTAACTCTAGAGATTATTTTGTTCATGATTTTTAAATAAAACTAAGGACTATTACATAGTGGAGATGTGATGAAAGTAGAAGAAAAACATGAGTATGGGGGCCAACGGATAGCGGTGTGAGAGCGATTCACAGGTTGCCTGCTTGATGCGTCAAGGCATGGCGTGAGCGCTACTCCGGAATTATCGTCCCGGTGGCGACGCTCGTGGGATGTTCGAGTGGCTATGGGTGGTGCCATTGTTCCATGGCGGAGGCTGAATTGTCCATAGGTTGCCTGCTCGATACGTCGTGACAGTGCGTGGAATTCCCCTCCAGGCTGCCTGGACATGGGCTCCTAGATCATAGGACATCTAAGACACTACCGTAGTTACAGTAGTAGTTAGGACATAACGGGGGATTGAACCCTATCAAGATGAAGAACGAATAAGGGCTTGCCCTCGGACCTATGTAGTATGGGATGCATAGAATCCGAACAAGTGCGCATTAGTGTCATATAACATAATTAACTGCATTAAGGAATAAGTGCACAATCACAACACGACATCAATAGGGTAGTCCCTTTAGTTTGAATGTGACAAGTTTGTGTTTGCTAAATATGAAATGTTAAGTTATACTATTTCCGGCAAAGCGAGGACGGCCGTGTATAATGTTCGTCGGTTGAATAAACTGACGTACCCACAGTCTTATATGCAGGTAAATATCATGTTAAAGGTTAAAGAGGATGGATGCTTAAAGATTATATTATGCTGTTATACTTGTATCAAATTGTTGTATTTTACTTCCGCTGTGCAAAAGAAAGATGTAATTGTGATGTAAACACTGATGTATGATGAACAGTTTTTATTTCCCTGTAAAAGTGTATTAAAGAAAGTGAAAAGATCCTGTAGAACATCTCGAATTCAGTGTATTTGGGATTCGGGGCGTTACAACAATATTTAGTATTGCGATGACTGTCACCACGGCCACAACCATGGTCACTACGGTCTCATGAATAATAAGGACCATGACCCCTTGAGGAGGAAGTAAACTGCGGCGAGGGATCAGAATAACTCGGGCCATGGCCAGAGATAAGTGCAGACGGTGATGAGGTCTCAACAAGAGCAAGAGCGGGTACATGTGGTAGCTGAACCTGGAGATCACTTAAAGAGAGATTGACATTGGTGGCGAGGATATGTGAGCGAACACCTTCAAGATATGGACGAATATTGCCCATGGCAAGAACGGCAAGAAGGGCTTATCGTTGCTGCTGCTGGACAACAAAATCGGCAGAGTACGGATGATAGATCTTCCATTCTTCTAAGAATTGATTAAAGCGGGATAGATAGGCATGAATTTCGTTACCTTACTTGGTCTCGATGACATCATGAAAGATATCATACATGCGCTGCATGTTATTGGAAGAGAAGTACATGTTATGAAGAGTATCCCGGATCTCTTTGGCTGTGTCGAGAAAAGTGATGGAGGTGTAGATTTTCCGATCCATACAATTGGTCATTATATTGACAATCAAGTTATCATCATGATCCCATAATTTAAAAGTGAGATCTGTAGGCAGAGGAGCTGGTTCAGTGAGGTGATGGTACATCTCACACCCTTTAAGGAAAAACATGACAGAACGGGACCAAGTCATGAAGTTATTGCGACCGGAAAGATTCTCAGTGGTCTTGCATTTGCCCTTCAAGAGAGAAGGATAATCAGTGGCCGTGTGAGTGGAAGGAGTCGCCATTGGAGGTAGGAGGAGAAGGAGGAGAAGTCATCGTTGAAGTATCGGAGGTCGTCATAGGAGGAGATTTAGATTAGATCTGAAAGAGAATGCAGATGAGTGGATGATTGAAGAAGGCATGAAAAAATGTCACGCGATCCAAAACAACGTGCATCGTGAGACTTCATTTTTTTGTATTTTCGAATTTTTTCAATTTCTTTTTTTCAAATTTTTTCAATCTTTTTTCGAATTTTTTCAATTTCTTTTAGAAAACCCAAGAAGAAGAAGAAGAAGAAGAAGAAGAAGAAGAAGAAGAAGAAGAAAAAGAAGAGAGAGGAAGAGAGGAGAGGTTACAAATTAGAAGAAGAAGAATAAGAAGAAGAAGAAACAAGAGAAGAAAGCAGAAAGAAGAACAACAAATCAGAAGGGAGAGAGGAAAGATTACAAATTAGAAGGAGAAGAAGAACAAATGGGCACTGGGATCTAGAGCGTCGGCGGCGGCTTGAAGTTGTGGCTTGGAGGGTTGAGGGCAAGAGGCAACAGGAGGATGGGGAATGTGATGATGAGGAGAGGGCGGCAGTGGGTGGTAGCAGATGCAGCAGTGGCGGCAGGTAAGGTTAGGTTGTGGAGGATGGCGGCTCGTGGAGATATTAGGGTTAGGGTTGTGCAGCCCCCCCCCCCCCCCCCCCCCCCCCCCCCCCCCCCCCCCCCGGCGTTTAGTTTGAAAATAGAGAACCCTAATTCTTTGTGGAAATTTTTTTGGTATATTTTTAAAGCTTTAATACCATGTAAAAGTACATAAACTTGAAAGAATACTTTTTGGGTTGCATATAACTGAATACATTGCACCCTATATATTGGAGAGTAAAAAGTTCAATCTAAGTTTTATTTCAGATGTGGGACTAATATTAAAACTACTTTAACAGTTACAACATTTCCAACAATTGGAAGTTAACGATACTCTACAAGTTAAAGAATATAAAATTGCAATTAAAGCTTCTCTCATTTCATTGTAAAGTTTAAAACAATCTGCCTTGAGTGTGTTTCTAGGAATTTTTTTAAAATATGGATTTAGCATTTTTTTGTTAAATGTCTTTACGTTCCTACTCTCGAAATAGGAATAAAAATGTAACTCCTAAGTAGTTTGGCCATTTTGGGATCATCGGGGTGGCTATTTATTTGCCTAGTCCTAAGGCTAATTTTTTGTTGTGTTTGTTGGTCTTATACTAGTGCGGGATTTATACAGGTAATGTGTCATTTAATTGTACCCGTTCCCTCACCCTTCTTTCATTTGTAACTTTTGTTACAAGTTTTACAAATCTTATGTCATATACTAGAATTCAACTCGTCCGGGATTAAGTCATAAAATTTGTATCAATCAATAGTTTTCCCTCTAGTTTTTCTACTAGAAGGGGGTTGTGCGAATTCGATTTCATGTGTTTGTGTATCACTAGTATGCATTTCTTGTTGTGTGTCGGGATCATAATCTCGTGGAGGAACACCTTCAAAAGTTATGTCTATGTTAGGGTTATGTTCGGTCTCTACTCGTGGAATTATTGGAGGCTAACGAGACGAACTAATGGAATATTGCCCACTTTGGCTACGGTTTCTACCTCGTATTTAGACATGATAAATGGTTTGCAGTAGTAGTGTATATAAAAAAATAATTTCTAGTGTTTTAGTAGTGTATGTGAAAAAATAAAAAACAATATACGAGGTATATGTTGAAGAATAAAAATCTAAAAAACAATAGAAGTGTTGCGAGAGAGAGTAGCGAAAAACCAACAAACAAATATGATAAAAAAATTAAAGCTACAACAATAATAAAGAGTTGAGAGGGTTGAGAAATTTTGATATCGTACTTCACGAATAATAGTACATAGAGTTGAGAGAAAAAATAATAGTAGACAGGCTTTAGAAATAGACATAGTCGAGGGAGTTTGTAGTAGACGTAGTCGTAGAAAGATAGGGAGAGTGCTTCTTTGTTGAGAGAGTTTGTGGTAGACGTAGTTGAGACGACTCGAATTTTATACATTCGAACTTGTTCACTTTTTTATTACTTCTTTGATGCAGTAGATTGAAAGTAGTAGTAGTACTAGAGAAAGTAAGAAAGTTGATAGATGGATGTGTGAAAAATTGAGTGAAATTAGGGGGGTTTTTATAAGAAAAACCCCTCCAACAAAAATCCAAAACCCCTCCCCCCAGGAAAAAAAAAAAAAAACAACAGCGGCAAGTTTGGCAGCCAAAACCAATGGTCGACCCGTTCGGGTGCAGCGGTTCATAACTAGCGGGTTGGCGGGTCGGGTTCAAGCAAGTTTGGTTCAGGATGCAGGTTTTCGGGCCTGGTTGAGCGGGTTTGTTTGGGTTTTTTTGTGACCCGGTTCGACCTGGTAAGGGTCACGGGTTTGACCCAAACCCAAACAAGGTCAACGCGAGTCGGGTCGAGTCGGGCGGGTTAACCCGACCCGGATGCCATCCCTAGGCCATTTCATCATCTCATAATAGACTATATATATATATATATATATATATATATATATATATATATATATATATATATATAATAAATTACAAAGAAAGCTATCAAGTGGCTCTCATTCAATCTCCCCTAAAACCAATGGCCTAAATTGATTCTCCCAAAATATATTTTTCCTCCCAAAATTTTAAAACCCAAAATTAAATTTCCCCCCCCCCCCCCCCCAAAACTAAAAAAACTCATTACTTTATTACAATCTCTCTTTTCTCTCTTCATTTTTTCATATATTTCTCTTTCTCTCTCTCCCATTCTTTCTTTATTTACTAAAAAATTTAGATTTTAAGATTTCAGGGTTTGTAAAATTTTCAGAATTTTTGTGCTTTTTTTATTGCACATGTTATATTGAAAATAGCAAATATCTCTTCAACAGTTAAATTTCATCATTTTCTATCATTAAAGTTCTAAGAAGTTGGATTTTACACCCTCATTTATAATTATTTTTCAACATATAGTAATAGAAATATGGACTTTTATTTACAACTAATTATTGTCATACTATTCAAACTTGAACTACATAATTGTTGTTTTACTGTTTACAGGGCTTTTTGTGTGTTGTATCATTCCGAAGACGTGCCGTAGGCATGTGCCCACGGGCAAATCTTGTATATATATATAGGGTAGTGATCTTGTGAAAACTCCTTTAGTGAGAACGGTGCGAATATTTTTTTGGGATATGTGTGAATTCCTTCAATTCCATTTTTGTGTGTGTGTGTGTGTGTGTGTGTGTGTGTGTGTGTGTGTATATATATATACTAGATTTGCCCGTGGGCACGTGCCTACGGCACGTCTTCGGAACGATACAATATATGAAAATCTTGTAAACAGTAAAACAACAATTATATAGCTCAAGTTTGAATAGTAAAACAAGAATTAGTTGTAAATAAAAGTCCATGTTTCCATTAGTATATGTTGAAAATTAATTATAAATGGGGGGTGTAAAATCCAACTTCATAGAACATTGAATGTTGAAAATAATAAAATTTAACTGTTGATGAGATATTTGCTATTTTCAGTGTAACATGAGCAATAAAAATGCATAAAAAAACTGAAAATTTAAAAAACTGAAACTTGAAAATATAAATTTCTGAGTAAATAGAGAGAGAATGAGAGAAAGAGAGAGAAATAAATAAATAAATAAAGGAGTTCTTTTGGGGATTTGGATTTGAGTTTTGGGAGAGGACTTTTAGGCGGAAAAATATGTGTTAGATCTTGATCATTGATTTCAACCCTATTGAATGAGAGCCACTTGATAGCTTTCTTTGTGTTTTATTATATATATATATATTTAGTCTCACATTATTCTTTGGGCAGGGAGTTACCATTGCGGGGATGAGAACGAGGGACAAGAGGCTTTCCTGAGAGCGATTACTATGAGGTTGACCCCATACATCCACCACAGATGGCTAAGAGGCCTCAGACAAAGCAAGAAAGTGAGCTTTTGTAAGGGCATGCAGAATTTATCTTAATTGTTTATTTAATTTTGACCGAAAATGGTCAGAAGATAAATAAATCAACCCCCGGAATCATGAAGACTTTAATCATTTTGAACATTTGAATATTGAGCTTTAGATAGTTGTTTAGTGAGCGAGCCCAACCTGTATTCGAGCTAATGCAGTTGAATTAGATTTTTTGGGAATCAGATTGAAGATTTATAGTTCCTATAAGTGTCACAAACCTTGGAAGACATATTTTAGACAGAGGTTATCATTGGATATTGTTGCTGCTAATTTTAATGTGGGAGCAAACATATGAATTTGTGGATTCTTTTGGAAACAATAAAAGCAAACCTGTTGATCTTCACCAACGTATTGACTTGTTTCTCGCTGCTACCGGAAACCTGCACAAAGTTCGATACACCGGGATGGATTCCAGCGACGAACCCTCCGACGCTCTTGTCAGTAATCATAAAGATTAAGAAAGATCTTTATGTAGAAAAAGATTGATTACCGTGTTACGGTGGGGGGGAGAGGGATATTTATAGTCGCCTTAAGGACCCGTTTCGAGATAAGAATAAATCTCTACTTCCCGGTGTTTTTGGATAAGATGTAGAGTATAAATCGTTTCATGGAGATAACCATGAATTTGAATTACTCTCTATCTATATGGGTTGGTTTGTAACAGGTTGCTACCCATACCCAGTAGGACAAATGCGTTCATGGGTTATTGGGCTTTGAAGAAAGACTCAGTTCTCATTTCAGACCCGTTTGTAGGTAAAATTACCGTTTTACCCGCTCAGAGCTTTAAGATTCGTGCCCAATTTGAACGGTTCCGATTTAATCATATTTTAGCCATATCACAAGCCCCCACTCCTGGAGACTCAGTTTTGCAGTCTTTGAGGAATAGTTTGCCTGTTTTTAATAGCTTATAGAATTTTATCGGAGTTCTCGGGGGAGTTGGATCTTGCTCGAGGTGTAACAGTGTTATTCTGAGCTTGTAAAATATCCAAAATTATTCTCAAATTTTTCTGGATTTTTTGTGATTTTTCAAGATTTTTCTGAATTGTTTTGAATTTTAATCATTTTTTGAATTTTTTATTCAATTTCCAAATTTAAATAATTAATTATCAAAAATTTTAATTAATTATTCTAATTTAATAATTATTATTTACAGAATTTAAAATTATTTTCTGAATTAATAATTATTTTTAGAAATTTTAATTAACTTTTTTCGATTTTTAATTAATTTTTCTAATTTTTTAAATAATTAATTCAATTAAATAAATAAATAAATAAATAAATACCTGATGATGTGGCTCAATCCTGTGCGTTGATCACGATCAAGAAAGCGTGCATCGTGAGGAGACAAAATTTTCCCTATTTTTCGTTCGGGACACGCTCTGTTTGACGCGTTCGACGCGTGCTCGCCGTGGTGACACGTGGCGGTCAACGGACCGTTGCCTTTTTTTCCCCCGTCTTCTTCCCTGGTCTTTTTCGACTTTTTCTCCTTCCTCGAGCTTCGACGTATACTCCACCGTTCAACGGATGCCCTTCGACGTTCGCCAAGCTCGTCGAACGGGGAGTTGGCGAGCAGTTTGGGCGAACACTGTAGGTTCGTCGAGCATGGCGAAGGTGGCGCTGGAGCTCAAAGTGGGTTTTCGGCGAACGGGACGAGCTTGGTGAACGAAGTTGAGGTCGAGCTCGACGACGAGCTGTTCGACGGGGAGTAGTTTGGCAAATGTGGAGAGGGTGAGCTCGGTGAACGAAAGACGTTCGGTGAAGGAGCTCTTCGATGTGGGGGCTCGACAGTTGAGACGTTGGGTTCGACGAAGCTCGAGGAGTGGTTCCTGGGCCCTGTAATGGCGTTCGGGGCTCGTTGATAGAGTTGGGCAATCTCGGCGAACGAGGTGAGGCCGAACGCGGCGAGCGATCGGTTGGAGCTTCCGGAGTTCGGCGATGGAGGCCAGCTCTAGATCTCGAGCTTCGACATCGGAGCTCGGCGTCAGTGGAGGGGGAGCTTGAGCTTGGCATCAGAGGGGTTTTGGAGCTATGCGACTAGAGGTGGAGGTCGTCAGAGGACTCGTCGAGCAGCTTCGACGAGGAGGAGTGTTGCTCGACGAAGGGGGAGTGGAACTCGGGAGTTCGTCGAGAGTGAGGTCGACCATAGTGGTGTATGGTGGCGAGGTCGAGCTTGGAGTTGGCAAAGGTGGAGGGGCTCGAGCTCGGTTGCGCGTTCGACGTAGTGGATAATGGAGCTCGGCCATGGAGTTTGGATGCCCAGTGAAGAAGAGGAGAGGAGTTTGGGTTTTTGGCGGGAAAAACTGAAAGAGAAGAAGAGTAGGGGTAGTTCGGGTTTGGGTCCATAACGGGTCCAACCCGTTAACCTGTTAATTCTTTTTTTTGTGCAAATCTGAGCCATTGATCTAGATTTGAGCGTGAATTTTGAGGTAGAGTTTTTCTCTCATTTTTCGTTTGGATTTGCATCTGTTCGGCGCATGCTGGCGATCGTGGCGAACGATAGGCGGGCGACACGTTGCTCTTAAGCCGTTGACTGGTCAACAGCTTTTTGCCCATTTTTTGTTCGGAAACACATCTGTTCGACACGATGCAGCGAGCATGGCGATCGAGCATTGAACTATAGATGAGTGACACGTGGCTCTAGACCGTTAACTGGTCAAGTCACTTTGCTCTTTTTTTTTATCGGATCACTGTTTGCTCGGCCAGCTCAGACTGTTTGGAGAACGCTTGATTGCGGAGAATGATTGCATTGTCTGGTGAACGGTTGAGTTGAGCTTTACTGTAACTATTTTTTGTGGAGCTAGGGAGGTCCGATTAGGGTGTTTGATCACTTGCTTCGAAGCTGACTCGAAGATTTGTCTTCATGAAGTTGAGAAGCTCTTTGTATGGCTCTTGGGAAGATCCATTCTTGGAGGCAAGTGTGAGGAGCAATTTGAGTAGAGAGTTTTAGCTCTGAACTCGTTGAGATGGAGGCCGCTCGGGAGACGAGCGGTGCGAAGAGAGCTCCACCGGGCTCTAGGAGAGATCCAATTAGGAGACAAGTTTGAGGAGTAACTCTAGGGGCTTCAACAGACTCTAGGAGAGTGCCTTTGGAAGACAAGTTTGAATAGCAACTCTAGGGGAAAGTTGTGCTCCAAACTCGTTGAGAAGAGGTCCGCTTTAGAGGCGAAGCGAAGAGCTTGGCTCTAGGAGGGAGGCGTTTGGGAGACAAGTTTGAGGAGCAACTCTAGGAGGGAGTTGGGCTCTGAACTTGCTTGTTTGTGAAATTTAACCCGTAGTGGGAGTAGCATGAATGTTTGTTTTGAGCCCTGAAACTGCAAACTTGTAAGTTGTGAGGCCAATTTCAAATCATGATTGTGAACTTCGAACTAGTTGTTATGGGGTTTCAACAGTTGTGGGAGCAATTCTTGTAACACCCCGCAAAATTGGAATTTACAATTTTGTCCCTGTGTGTTACGCACGTATATTTTGTAATGTGTTTCACTACATATTTCTGATTCGTACTATTTATACATTTTTCGTATTGATTTCAGTCAACTAAAATATAATATTTCAATGCTTATATTCTACGTGCTTTTTACGTGTTTCGATGTACGTGCTTTCTACGTACGTAGCAATTATGCTGTAAAATTAATAAATATATTTTTATTCTTATTATCCTTAATATTTTTCTGTTGATAAAATCGATTTCGCATTTTAATATTTTACGTGCGACGCACGTATTTTCGGTAAACGTATTTGTTTTTAAAAATAAATTCCAGAGTGTGTAAGACCGTGATTTTAATAATATAGTGATAGTAAATATAGTTGATATATATAGTATATGTATATATTAGTAGATGTATGTATATGTTGAAAATATGTGATGGTTGGTAAAAGTATATATGGCTGATGGCACGGTCAAGGTTATAAAAACAGATTAGTAAAGACATATTGTAATTTAATATGTGTATAACAATGGGGCCCCACGGATTAAGGCACAGCACCAAGTTGTACTATTTTTGGTTGCATAGTGCATATGTACATATGCACACTTGGATTGTACTTGACCGAATGTTACTTGGAGATTTGGAGTATGACCGGATTTGTGCTTGGGCAAATGGCCGTTTTTGGAGTTATGGCCAGGAGGTGTGAATGTGAGTTAGTGGGGGTTATGATTTGTACGATTAAATTATGGGGGTTATGAAAATGTGTTTTAATTATGTTAAATAGGAGGATTTATTAGGTGTGAAATTATGCAATTAGAACCCTAGCAAAAATCTATAAATAGCCACCATTCTACTCTCTTCTTACAGCAAAAAGTAAACAAGAATAAGGGAAAGGAAAAGAAAAAAAAAAGAGTAAGAGAAGTAGTGTTCTTGTGCTTGGAGGCTATTGCTAGGAGAAGAGGAGCTAGAAGTGCTTGAGAAGCTGGGAGCAAGAAGGAACCCGTTCCTTGTAGTTTTTCAACCTTCAAACTAAGGTGGGTGATCATATGCTTTCTAATTGTAGGGATTGCATGCTTAAGGAATAGTATAAGTTTAATATGATAATTAGAAAATAAATTCATGCTTTTGTGTATGTTAATTTGTAGAAATGTTATTATTGATTAGGAAACAAAGCATTGTCATGTTGCTTAGAAATGAGAACAAAAAGTAAGGAGAAACCTTCATTAGCTTGTTAATTTACAAATGTAGAAACTAGTAATTATGAAATTATTGGAAGAGATTTCATTATGGTTAAAAAGGAGTTTTGTATAGTAAAGTGGATGGTTTCTTACTTTCTAGTTGTAGAAATACCATGCTAGAAATTATAAATTAGTTTTGTGAGATGATATTGATATATATGGAATTTTCATGTTAATAAACATATTATGAAAAAGTGGGTGTTCTCCTACTTTCTAATTTTTAGAATGTGCATGCTAATAAAAATGAATGAGTAGTTTTGAGGTGATAAAATAGAATAACTATACTATGAATGTGGTGAGACTAATAGTGAATCATGCTATGTTGAAAAATAAATTAACATTATGTTTGTGGGTGATCCTATACTTTCTAATTATAGGAAATGCATGCTATTATGAGTAATGAGTATTTGTTCATTTGCATGTTAATGAAACTAGTAATTTATTTGAAGAGATTTCTCTTAGTGTTAAAAAGGAGTTTTGTAAAGAAAAAGTGGTATACATAGCTTATTTAAAATTTGTTATAAGAGAATACAAATTTTTCTAGTTCGATTAAAATAAAGAATTACAGTTTTTGTAATAAAAGAGAAGAAATAGATTGAAATTCAGATAGATTATCAAATGTGAATTTTTAAAGCCATAAACTCTTACTAATGAGTACTTTTCAGTCTAAATAAACTATTTGTAGATTAATGAAAATATTTGATCAAATGAAGAATTAAGTTTTTATGAAAGTAATAAAATAACAGAAAGTTGGGACAAAAGTCACCAAAGTGATTAATTGTTAGTCGAGCGCATGTGGCCTCGTGGTCTGGTGCTGTGTTGTCCTTCTGTTCGGCCTGGGTTCGAAACGCGGGAGGCCCAAACGTTTTCTTCTTTGTTTTGTTTATTTCAACTCTGATCCCGAGTTTGAGTATAAGTGGTTTTCGATGAAGAATCAGAACACAAGTCCACAAAGGACTTAGTGGCTAGTGTGGGTTGCTTGGGGCTTTGCATGGGTGTGTTACTGGTTCGATGCCTATGGTGGGATTTTAGTTATATCTTTTTTTGAGTTTAAGGGAATTTGGATGAGTTTTAAGGCTTTTTAAAATTGGAACATTATTAAAATGTGATGGAGATATTAGAGAAAATAATTTTTAGAGTTTTTCCTTGTGCTTTTGAGTAGTAAAGAAAAGAGATATTTGAGATAGAATGAAATTTGTTCTTAAATTAATTATTTTAAAATCATGATTTTTATCATTAGAAGAAAAGTAAAATGTTGATATGTAAATTAATTGTCTTTGATGGGATTATTCGTTTGTGTTGAATACTTGATTATTATATGTATTTAAATTACAAATGAGATTGCAAGTGATAAAATCATGTTTGTGAAAAGGATAAATTTTTTTTGTGAGATCGATGTTGAATGAAATGGTTTCATGAAAAAGAATTATTATTATTAAGGAATCATGAATCGTGATAAAATAAGATATCATATGAGTTTGAAATTGTGAATGAGTTATTATTTGCTATGAATAGCTAGATCATGATTAGTGGCAAGACTAAGAAATGATTACTTGTGGATAAGTGTTAAGACAAGATTGTGATCTTTTGTGAATGAATTGAAAGATGAAATTATTTAGGTTTAAGACATGATTATTAAAGGGTATATGTACCCATGTTTCTTGTACATGAAAGCTTATGACTTAGAGTTAGTAAGACCTCAGTACCGGCATTATTGAAAGAAAGGATTTGAGAAATGATTTGGAGATATGGCTAAGGAGCCATCTCGTATTTGTTGATTAAGTCCGGTAGGAGGTAAAACTAATTCTACGTGTGGAAATTATTCATGTCTTGAACTTAAGAAAATTTAGGCACATAAGTGAAGATGTAGTAAACTTAGGGAAACGTAAGTGGGGTGCTCTATATAGTCGGCGGTGGACACCAAGACTATAGACCCAGTTGGTGGACTGAGGTTACCCCGTGGGAGACGGATTATTATATTTTAATCCGGGACTATGAGGACGGGTCAGCGGTGGACTCCGGGATCTTGAGTAGTCGGACGGATGGGTTTTTGTGTTTACCGTCTCCAATGTATATATATATATATATATACTGGGCTAGAAGGTCACATACGGGACGATTCGCACGATGTGGAATCTGTTATAACAGCCGGCGGTGGACTCCAAGGCTGGGATTCAAATTCATGGAATAGTCTGAACTTTGTTTTGCTACCGGGTAGATTTCATGGCGAGGGATCGAGCCCTGTATTGTGAAGAACGTAGGCGCTTGCCCTCGGACCTATGTAGTATGGGATGCATAGAATCCGAACAAGTGTGCATTAGTGTCATCCTAGTATAGAAATGTGTGCATTAGGCATTAAGGCATGACATACACTTATGTTTAGAATAATCACATTTGACACTTTACTTGTTCATTCAATCTTTTTGTGATTTGTTAAAGTATGAGATCGTTATACTATTCCCGGCATAGAGAGGATAGCCGTGTATAACATTTCGTCAGTTGTAAGTAACTGACGTGCCCACAGACTGACATGCAGGTAATGGACTATTCATGGAGTTATAAAGTGGATATGCTGCTGCTGTTTAGAAGTTAAAGATGTTGCAAATGATGTTAAAGTTATACAAGTTGAATTTCATTATTGTAATCTTTTAGTCTTCCGCTGTGTAAAAACCAAGTGTAAAGGAACTCTGATGTATTGTGAATGAAAAGTTTTAAATTCCTTGTAAAATTGTACGAAGTGAAGTAAAGATCCTGTGAAATCTCGAATTTATCCTTATTTGAAATTCGGGGTGTTACAATTCTGAATAGTGAACCACTTCGTACTCGCTTGTTCGCAAGTAGCTAAAGTAGCATTGAACCAAGTGTTGGACTCCGAACTTGTTGTCTGAGAGGGTTAACGAGTTGTAGGAGCAATTTTGAATGGTGAGCTGCTTCGCACTTGCTTGTTTGCAAGCGGTAGAGCGGCATCGAACCAAGTGTTGGACTCCAAACTCGTTTTTGAGCTTAGCAAGCTGTGGGAGCAGCCCTGTAGGACAAGCTTGGCTCTGAACTTACCGTTTGACGAGTTGTAGACGTGACTCAGAGAGATAGAAGTGAAGCAAGTGCAATAATTTTCAATGGAAAAAAGCTAAATTTTATTGAGATGAACCGAGTGGCCGCTTCAATGGGGCGAGCCATTATTACATGCTTTTTGGCTGTGTTACAAGCATCAGCCTTTTGAAAACTGAAATCCTACTTCTATGATAGGGGTGAAGGCCTCTTGGGAGGAGTTTGGTTCTCCCCCCATTGGACTTTCATGGATAAGGTGGAGGACGGCCCCAGGTTCGGAATCTTGGAACCCGGCGGGCCTCTCTGTTTGTTTGTAGGCTCCTCGGGGTGGAAGATCGATCCCGTCTTTTCAGACATCAGGTGTCTCCGTTGTATGAGCTCTTTGATCTCCTCTTTGAGAGCCTGACAATCATCCACGTCGTGGTCGTGGTCCCTGTTAAAATGGCACCACTTATCCCTGCCAGGGGTATTCATTCTAGAGGGAGCGCAGAGTAGCCATTCCTTGTCCACCTCCATAAGAACTACTGATATACTAGCATTGAGGGGGGTGAACTTCTCAAAACGAGGAGCTGGGCGGCGTTGGCCATTGTCGTCCCTCTAAAATTTCTGGGACCCTTCTTTGCTCATTTTCTTTCGTTTGTTCCCGGAAGATGGTTCCTCAAGACTGGGGGGGTTGAGAGCCTCTTCCACTAGGATGTACTTTCTCACTCCTAAGCAGGAGTTCTAAGAAGTCCCAAGGAGGCTTCTTGGCAAGGGACGCCTTGAGGTCGGCATTAGTGACGTTGTGTCTGAATGCCGCAGAAGCAACTGACTGGTTGAGAGAGGCAATAGACCGAGCTTCGGCGGTGAAGCGTCGATGTAATCTCTTAGGCGTTCACCCTTTCTTTGGCTGAGGGTCACCAAAGATGCACTTGTTTTCTCGGCCCGGCGGGTACTCACGAAATGAGTAAGGAAGAGCCCTTCGAACTGATCGAAGTAGAAGATGGAGGCCGGGGCAAGTCGAGAGTACCATTCTCTCGCAGACCCCTTTAGCGTGGCAGGGAAGGTTTTGCAAAGGAGCGCATCCGATACCTGACGGATCATCATGAGAGTTTTAAAACTCTCGATGTGGTCGGCAGAGTCCGACTCCCCGTTGTATGACTCGAAGTTAGGGGGCTTGAAGTTTTCCGGGACCGGGGCTTCCATAATGGCCCGGGAGAACGGAGGCCTTCTCGGGCGGAAATTCCTTGCCTGCTGTTCCTCTTCTCTGTCAAGTTGGCCAAGGCGCCTCTCCATCTCGTGGAGACGACGGTAGACCGAGTCTTCCCTTCGGTCATATCTCGCTGATCCCCGGGACTCATCCTTATGCGAAAGGGGACTAGGAGTGCGGTGGTGATGGCTTGGGGCAGGTTGAGGACTAGGCGATCATTGCTCGTGGTTGGGAACGACATTGAGGGCACGTAGAACGGCTTCTTGAAAATTCTGGAACTCCGCCTTGTGACTGGTGGCCCTCCAACTTGGCACTCCCTAGGTGTGGCTCGGCTTACTAGAGTATGACTTCTCCGCCGACGACATGGAGGGGACTCTCTTCGCCTCCTCGGGAGAAGGGATCTTCTGGTCCTCGGTCTGTGGGGGGTCCGAACTCTCGAGACCTCTGGGTGCTCAGGTTGATGGACTTCCCCAAGGGCTCGCCATCCATTCAAGCGAGTTCGAAGATCCTACTCGAGAGGGCTTTGTGAAGCCATAGAGTGAACTGAAGGATTGTAGACCGCGACATGGTAATGTAGAGGATGTTGCTTTGGACGACTCCGACGAGAGCCCCCCTGGGCAGCCCCCCGAGACCCTGGAGGGGCCTGTTGAGGAGGAGGCTGTTGAGGAAGAACATCTTGGATTGGAGGAGGAGGAGGAAGATGAGTGACTCTTCGGCTGGAGACCGCTGCCTTCCCCTTCTCTTGCGGATGCATAGTTTGAAACTACTTCCGCTGATGAAGTAAGGTTGGATTGCTTTTTCGTTTTCCATAGACGGTGCCAATCTGTTGCTGCTGATTTTGGTGTAGGAGCAAACAGATAAATTTGTGGATTCTTTTGGAAACAATAAAAGCAAACCTGTTGATCTTCACCAACGTATTGACTTGTTTCTCGCTGCTACCGGAAACCTGCACAAAGTTCGATACACCGGGATGGATCCCGGCGACTAACCCTCCGATGCTCTTGTCAGTAATCAGAAAGATTGAGAAAGAGCTTTATGTAGAAAAAGATTGATTACCTTGTTACGGTGGGGGGAGACGGGTATTTATAGTCGCCTTAGGGACCCATTTCGATATTAGGATAAATCTCTACTTCCCGGTGTTTTTGGATAAGATGTAGAGTTTAAATCGTTTTATGCAGATAACCATGAATTTGAATTACTCTCTATCCGTCTGGGTTGGTTTGTAAAGGGTTGCTACCCATACCCAGTAGGACAGATCCGTTCACGGGTTATTGGGCTTTGAAGAAAGACCCAGTTTCCATTTCAGTCCCGTTTGTAGGTGAAATTACTATTTTACCCCTAAGAGCTTTAAAATTCGTGCCCGATTTGAACGGTTCCAATTTAATTCTATTTTAGTCATATCAGATACTACGAGTTAGGAGTCCAACAACTGTGGATTTTTAGACGAGATAAATGGAACTTTGTTTATAGTGGTTAGAGAATTTGTGGACCTTACGAGTTACAACATAGTAGCAGTACCAATTAGACGTGGAAGAACGGAACAAAAATTTGCAGGCAGTTTGGTTATCTATTTTTCTGAAAAAACCTTGTAAGAAGAATTTACTTTGATCTAATGTGTTCGATTGTCCCTTATCAACGAAAAAAAAAAGAAGGTGCATTCATCAGTGAAATCAGCCTTTTCTATACCACTTAGATTTATAACATGTGTAACCACGTGCTTTTCTCCTTTCCAAGTGGTTATTAATGAAGATCATTTCTCTGTTTGTTTTGCCAGATAAGAAAAGCACTTTTTCACAAATTCATACTTTAATAAAAATCTTCGCTCTCCCTTAGTAAAGCATGAATAATCAATAAACAATCTGATTGAAATGTCTTCAAACTATTTCCATGACAGAGTTGAAGACCCAAGAATGAAGTAGTTTCAGCTTCAGCGAGAGAAAAATTATTACTACAATATATATATGTTGCGACCTGATGTGAGATGGTATGTACCGTGAGGAATATTGCAAGTACAGAGGATGAGGTAACGAGGTGGGATGATCACGCTGAGTATCCTAGTAGAAGACTCCGAGCCTATAAACAGACGTAAGGGTGCGGACGAAATGGCAGAAGTCCGGCTAGTCCTCCTTGGATGTTTTAAGTTCGTATGTCAGTTAAATGGAGTAAGCAACCACAGGCAGGTATGAAATGTGCTTTCATAATTCATATATTCTTTGATAGTATTTTTTTCTTCGGATATGAGAACAACTGTAGAGCCTGCACATGGCTATTCATCCTGATGAAGTAGGTGTCCGGATACTCCAAGCGTTCGTTTAATGTCTTGGATGTTTGACAATTGATACGTGTCTCTTCCTGCGGTGTGTTCAGATTGGGCCCAACGTACATATTATAGACTTCCTCCATATTAATGGCTGGTGCGTCATGGGTCAGGGGTAACCTACTGAACAAACAGGTATATCACCATAGATCTTTTTTTGATTAATCGGATAGAGTTTTGCGACTCCAGCCATCATCAAAAAATATATTAATAAGAAAACAATCGTACAATTTTACAAGACGTAAAATCAAACACACCAAAAACACACAACAGGAATAACTTGACCCCTAAAGGGCAACCAAACGAAAACTACAAAAGGCGACCAAGAAAAAAAGAAACAACGCCGAAACTACAATCCGCTGAAGAGACGTACAGGAGGCGAGCCAATACGGCCGCGAGGACGGCCAAGCAACTGGAGGTGTGAAGAAAACCAAGTGCATCTCTGGTAAAGGGTCGGCGAAAATAGGTACCCAACCGCGTCCGAATTGATCCCCTGCTGCGAAAAAACACCGGAGGAGTGGTGCATCCAGAAGGAGCGCCCAGCACGCTGAGCAGCCTCCGAAAGCAATAGTCGACTAGGGGAGGGCGTGCAACCGGGGCTAAACCAACCCTACCGAGTCGAAAACGCCTATGAGAGAAAAGAGCGCCGGCTAAGCCAAGGAGCGACTTAAGCTCGGAAAGGGGTCAGAAGATCCAAATGCACTCTAAAAAGAACTAAGGTATAACAACCGAACCACAGAGGGGAAGCCCAAACAGCCCAAACCAAGTACGTCGTAATAAACGAACAAAAAGGAACAATCCAGATCACACAATACACCGAACACAAAATACAGAGATCAGGGCCAGTGGCCGAAGCCAACAACCGAGAAACAGACCTGGAACCAATTACACGATCGAGATGCAAAGAACACTCCCAAGCAGCTGCACCGCCACCAAAACCCCAGGGGCCATAAAAGAAATAGTAATAAAGGATCAAACTCAAAGAGAAAGAAGAAACAATAATAAAGACCAAGGTATAGATCAGATCAAGTAGAGCTAATAACTTCCATTACATTCAAGTAGAGATAATAATCAAACAGTGCTAAAATCAAGTAGAGATAATAGCTTCCAGTGCAACCAGCGCAAAGGCATAATCCACAGATGCCTCAAAAACATCCAAAGAGAGGAAGTTAGAACAATTTATAGGAAACATAGCAACCACAAAAGAAGACAACAGTCAGCCTTATAATCAGTTAGACCATACAAAGTGAGATCTAATAAAGGGGAGAGAAGAAGAAGATAAGCTGCCAACCGAGCTAAAAAAACAGCACCTCCAAAAGATGGTAGATTAGAAGGAACATCTCAAAAAACCAGAAAACCATCGTTTCTCGTTGGGAGGTCTCAGACCTGCGAGAAGGAGAAAGAGAACAAAATAACAGGGTAAGCCAAAAAAGAATTAAAGATGCGGTAATAAAGCCTGAAGATTGCTAAGACAACAGTAAGAGTCATCTAATCTTTGATGAGCAACAGGGTTTATGGCTCTAGAGTTCGAACCCGAGGCCCAAAGCTTAAACAGGAATAAGAAGTTATCCATGAGCGCGGTCATAGGGGAACAGCGATGCTGGAATAACCTCTTATTCCTTTCCTTCCAAATTATCCAAATGATAATTTGAACCGATAAGATCCACGCACTTTGAAAAGAGGCGATCGACGTCTTGAAGGACCAACAGGAGACTAATGAAGGGGGGATTGACCCAGTGTCCCACGCCAGAGTGCATATCTTCCATAACGGGATAATGACCAGGCATTAAACAAAGAGATGATTAACATCTTCCGTGTGATGGGCACAAAATGGGCAAAGCTGCCCCCAAGGTAAGTTCCTTTTATTAAGATTTTCAACAATGAGTAATTTCTTGTAGAACGCAAGCCACGAGGTGATTTTCACCTTAAGGGGCGCTCAAGAGTCCCAAAAAAACTGGCAGTCGGCGATTGAATGCCCCGAGAATTAAGAAAACCATAAAAAAATTTCACAGTAAAAGTACCGGTAGCAGACCAACGCCAAGCAATCCCCTCAGCAGGCTTCCACTCGAAGTTGTTGAGGATAGAGATGAGATCATTAAAATCATTAGCGAGAGAGGGGGGAAGATCAATCGCGAAAGGAATGACCCACTGGCGATTGTCACCAATCATGGTGAAAGAGTCTGCAACCGAAGCTGACGGATCAACCGCCAGCTGATATAAGGAGGGAAACGCAGAGGAAAGTGTGATGTTACCGATCCAAAGGTCAGACCAAAATTTAGCTCTAGACCCGTCTGCGCAGGTACGAGAAATGCTGCAACGAAAGGCCGGAGCAGCCTTCCAGATACCTTTCCAGAAGGGGGAGGCAAGACGATTAACTGTAAGGGGGAACTCCCACCAAAAGCTAGTAGGGGAGCGATAATCCTTGATGCACTGAATCCAAGGAAGATGGTTGAGGTGATGAATTCTCCACAACCATTTACCCAAAAGGGCAAGGTTGTGGTCCCTGAGATCCAGTACACCAAGGCCTCCTTCCGCTTTGGAAGTACAAACCATTTTCCAATGGCTAAGATGAGAGCCCAGTTTAAAAGAGGAGGACCCAGACCAGAAAAAGTTACTTCTGATTTGGTCTATCCTCTTGATCACCCAGGAGGGGATAAAGTAAAAAGACATCAAGTAATGGGGCATGGCCGACAACACCGAGTTAATAAGGATCAATCTGCCACCTCGGGATAGGGACTTGCCAGCCCAAACATTGAGCCTGGCTTCCACTCTGTCAATAAGTGGGAACCAGTCCGCTCTATGCAATTTACCCCATCGGAGGGGAATGCCTAAGTAAGATATCGGAAAAGAAGCAATATGACAATTAAAGAAATTGGAGACCTCGAGCTGGCGGTTGGGTTCACCTCCCAGCCAGAGAACGGAAGATTTTTGGAAATTGATAGAAAGACCGAAGGCCAATTCGAAGGAGTAAAGGAGAAGTTTAAGATTACGCATGGAATGGGTGTTAGGTTTAGTGAAAATAATAGTGTCGTCTGCGTATTGCAGGTTAAGCACTCCCTCGAAGAGGGGAGACTGACCGAGACCCTCGATCAATTGCGAGTTCCAAACATGCTTTAGAAGTTTGCTAAAAACGTCGGCTACAAGGGGAAAGAGAAGAGAGGAGAGGGGGTCTCCTTGACGGAGGCCACATTTAATTTTGAACTTGTGACCTTCCGAGCCATTGAGAAAGATCGAGGAGGTACCTGAGTACAAGCTGGATTTAATCCAAGCGATCCATTTGGGACCAAACCCACGGACGATGAGAATGTCCAGAAGGATGTCCCAGTTAACGTTATCATACGCTTTTTGAAAGTCAAGTTTGAGGAGAATGCCTTCGGAGCGAGATCTATGGCAATGAGAGATGATCTCCTGGGCCAAAGCCACACTATCTAGGATGAAACGGTCCTTGATGAACCCTGATTGGGCAGAATCAATCAAGGGGGAAATGATCAAACTCAGTCTTGACGAAAGAACTTTCATTATGATTTTGAAAGAGGTGTTGATCAGACTGATAGGCCTGAAGTTGGTCAACAAGTTTGCTCCCGTTAACTTGGGGATGAGCACAATGTGCGCATAATTGATGCGATCGAAGGAAAAGCATCCCTGATGAAGTTCTTGAAACATTTTGAAGAGATCGTCCTTAAGCCAATCCCAAAATTTTTGAAAGAAGAAAGCGGGGAAGCCATCGGGCCCCGGCGCAGAGTCATTTTTTAATGCGAAAACAGCCGATTTAATTTCTTCCATAGAGAAAGGAGCCTCAAGAGAGGAAAGATCGTGATGTTGGTTACCATAGAGTTGGAACCAATCAAGCTTAATAGAGCGAGGTTTCGACGAACCAATAAGGTTTTTGTAGAAAGAAAGGAACTCATGGTGGATCTCCTCATCAGAGGATAGATCAACCCCTTGAACCGAAATCGAGGAGATACGATTGCAGCGTTGCCTATGAGAGGCAAAATTGTGAAAGAAGGCTGTGTTGGCATCTCCTTCTTTCATCCAATTAACACGAGCTCTTTGCGCCCATTTAATATGGTCCTGATGGAGAATGTTGGCATAATCTTGCTTGCAGGAACGACGTTCCGATCGAAAAGATTCCGTCAAGGGACCCAATTCTTCCAGCTTATCAATGGACTCGATGGATTGAAGAAGGAAATTTTTAAGGAAATTAGTGTTGAATTGTCTCTCGGAATGCCATATTTTGCAACCGTGCCTGATAGTATGGAGTTTAAGAAGGATGTTGCCCAGCCCGGATGAACCGGTGACTGAGGCTAGACATTCCACCACTAGGTTGACGAAGAGTTGGTCTTGTAACCAGAATTTTTCAAACCGAAACTTATGGAGATGATTGAAATGAAAGTTAGAGAAAAGTGCAATCGGAACGTGATCGGACGAGGAGTTGGGGAGGGCCTTGGAGAAGGAGCGGTGGAAACGGGAGATCCAGGGTTGCGATACCAGGAACCTATCAAGTTTGGCGAAAGTCGGGGGGAAGCGTTGGTTAGACCAGGTAAAGGATCTACCAGATAATGGTAATTCGGTCAATTGCAAATCACGGATGCAATCATTGAAGAGGCAAGATTGGGTATTGGAGGAGGTCGGATTCGACCTTTTAGAGACGAAACGAGTAACGTTGAAATCACCACAAAATATGCAGAGATCACTAGAGAAATGATGCAAGGAAAGAAATTCGGTCCAGAAGGCAGGCCTTCTCTCCGAAGAGGAAGGGCCATACACTGATATAACGGTGAGGGAACAATTGAAAGTCATCCATTGAAGTTGGACGATAAGAAAGAATTCAAGCCGTGACACTGTAACAAGAGAGAAATTCAATTCTTTGGAACCAAAAAGGATACCTCCCCTCGAGCCTACAGTGTCAAGAGATATCCATTTAGAGATCATGGATCCTTCTAAAGAATGCAACGTAGAATGAGATGGCGATTCCAGTTTGGATTCTTGAATAGAAATAAGATCGCATCGAGAAGAGGAGATAAGGTCATGAATCGCCCTCTGCTTGGAGGGGCAATTAAGACCGCGGATGTTCCAAGACACACTAATCATGGACTTGAATGTGCTCCAGGACTCTAAGGCGTTCCCGCCTCCTAAGGGAAGAAAGTCGAGGGGAGTTAGAAGGGTCAATCAGAAAACCCAAGTCATGTGCCATGACAGCAATTTCACTATTAGAGAGGGAATCGAAAATGGGATAGTAAATAGATCGTAACTGGTTGTGATGAATCATGGGCAGGTGAGACGAGGGCGGAGACTGCTTGCCACTCATGGCAGGGTAGGTACAATCAGGGGAGTAGTCCATATTGGAAAACAGATTTTTTTATCTCTAAGACGCACACTTCATCTGATGAAACAATGAGGCAGCCGTTGGGGAGACACGAACTCCGGGTCAGTGCACCCCGCCTCCTGATGGGAAGAGGCAGGTGTAGGAGAGGCGCACAAGGGGCTAGCCAAGCTAGAGTCGACAAGCGACTTAACAGACCCAGAGGGATCTAAGGGGGAAGGATCAGAACAGGAGAAGAGGAAGGGAGGGGAGGCCTCCAGAATATGTCGGGCCTTCATCGCGAGGGACGGAGAAATCCAACCGCGGAACGAAGGCCCGAACGGGAGGGCCCTAAAATTGGGAGTACGAAAGTTCGGTCCGTTAATAGCATGACACAAGTAATCCGAAAGAATAAGCTTGAAAATGCAAACCGCCACTAGATGAAATACATAAGGGGAAAACTTTGAAGCAGGACTAAAAAATACCTGTTTGTCCTGGCTTTCATGAGCAGGCTCCGCTTCCTCTTCAAGCAGAAGGGTGTCCTGGTCTGTCCAAGCAGACTCCTTGAGGGACGAAGATTGCTTGATTTTGGAGGGAGACAAAGCTGGGTCGGATTTTTTCGGAGTGGGGAAATGGGCGATCTGTTGGAATTGCTCCCAATCCGATGCAAAGTTTGGGTTGACTTCCCAAGCAGGCCAATGAGAAGAGGACTTGAAATAACAAAATTTTAAAGCTTAAAATTTATCTTTGAGAGTCAGCAGGCAGATGCCCCGGCTAAGGAAGTAACCCAAACTAATTTAGATACTTCATACTATTTTGTTTTAACTGTTGGAATTAATGTGCTTTCTACGTATTTATAGAGTTTTTTGTTTTAATTTATCAAAGTCTTTGAATGTTATAATAGCCTATGTTAATGATGTATTAGAATACCAATGAGTCTTTTGGTTCTCTAGGATAGAAATCTCTAGAGTTCTAGTTGCCTATAAGTAAAGCATTGCTGGTGTATTTAGGGGTGGGCATTAGTTGGTATCCGACCTAATATGGACCATCTACCACCGATCCAAAGAAGATCGGTTTTTTAATTTTCTCATCCACAACCAATCCGAACCACAATTGGATCGGTTTCCATCCAAGCCGATTAAACTCGGTTTGGATTGGATTGGATGGTCGGTTTGGTGTGCTACTTTTCACCTTCAACATCATTCACAATTTTGTTGAAATTTAAAAGATCAATTTCACTCAAACTTAAGAAACAACCTGCTATTTGTTATTCAAAAATGAATTTAAAATGAAGATTCATAAGCTGTTAATGAATTTTACACTAATTGTTTGAGATGATGGCGTTTAAATGGGTGAGATAAACTGCTTTTTCACTTGCATACTTCTGTAATCTTAGTTTATTATCATAAAAAAAACATCAATAACCACAGCTAATTGAATTTCAGGTACAATAAAAAAAAATTTAGAAAACAATTTCTGCTTGACTTGATTAAAGTAACTACTAAATGTTACATCAACTTTATGATTCTATTAAGTTGGGTCACACTATAAATCAAGAATTTCTCAACAACATAACACATAGGATTATGGAGAATCAAAACATAGGTAGAACAACTGTTCGGTTTGTATTAAAGAAATTAAAGAAGACTGTTTGTATCTCCAAGAAAATAAGAAATGACTATTTGTATATTCAAGAAATTAAAGGAGAACTATATTTTTTATGGACTTATGTATAGAGGTATGGTCGGTTCGGTTTCATCGGATATTTGAAAGCCTCATCCAACAACCGAACCGGTCCAGTTGGTTATTGAAGATCAAGAACCGGGCCAATCCAAACTCCCAATTGGTTCGGTTAAAAATCGGTCGGTTCGGATTGGATTGGTTCAGATTGGTCTGTTCGGATAATAGTTGTCCACCCCTAGGTGTATTATACTATATCTTAAGCTAATAGGCCTACCCCACCTCCCCTTTCTCCATTTTGAAATGGAGAAAGGTGAGCAAAAGTAGGAAATAACACCTACCTTAACACGTGCACACCACATTTTTTTACTTAACAAAATAAAATACAAAAACAAAAAAAAAACCTTCCTCTCCCAACTGCCCCTCCCCCAAAATCCTGCTAACCCTCCTCCCCTAAATCTCAGCAGTCGTCATTCGCCAACCGGCCCAAATCCTTGCCGTCGACACTGGCTGACCCGCCATGGATAATGACACCATCGGTAACAATTCTCCTATGAGAAATTAGGGTTTTTGAATTCTTAATTTGTTTTCTAATATTGAATTCATGAAACCCTAATTTACCACCCACTTTTACTCTTGATTTCTAATTAGGGCATTTCAAATTTGAAAATTTGGAATCCAAACCCTAATTATGGATTCAAAAATAAAGATTTGTTATTTTCCGACCAAATCCTAACTAATGTTCTGTTCTTGATTCTTTGTTTCTTCATATCCAAATAAATTAGATTTTAGAGGCCATGGTAGAAATTGGGATTTCGAAATGCGAAGATATGAAGGAAAGAATAAACTGTGGGAAAGTAAGAGGTAGTGTAAGTGTTTATTATATGTTAGTTTTTGTTTATTCACTGATTTACACTATTCTCTCCAATGTTTACTCCCAGAGATTACGAAGATGATAATTAGGCATGTATGTCATGTCGTCGCTGCAATTGACCCAGATATAGGTTACCTGAAGACCAACTTTTATTCTCCAATTTGATGGTAATTGTGTTCACTACTTCTCATAAATATTTCTCATGAAAAATTACTTTTGTTGAGTTCTTGAGCTTTTCAATTATTTTTATCAATCTCTCATAATTATTTTAGCAGTTTTTCTTCAATTATAATTGTTGTTTCAGTTTTTATATCATTTTTCGGGTAATATTTAATTTGTTTGTGTTTTAGTATTTTTCTGCTTTTTGATGATAGTATGGTCAAGTTTTGAGATTCGGGATCAGATGCAAACCTAATAATGTAGGGTTTCGAATTAGAAGAAGGCGGATCGTCAAGTGTGAGATTGGAATGAACTGACTTGCATATGAGGGTTTTTCCTTCTAATTGTTATATGTATTCATTTGGACTTTTGCATTTTAAGTAATATTACTATTAAATTTTCATTTACAAAGAATGATGGATTGTAGATGATGGTAAAAAACATGAAAGTTGAATAGTTTGGTCCATTTTATTATTATTGTATTTTATTATTTTTATTTTCTTAGGGTAAAAGTGAACAAATAACTGAATATATAAGAAAACTAAGGACTTGCATCAAATGGTTGATGAAATGAGAAGAAAAAAATTTGATGAAGCAAGAGAAGCTTCGAAATATGCTGGAATCATAAGGGAAACAACATGCAGATGGTTGTATCTTTTCTACATCTTTTGTTTTGTTTGAAAAGTTTTGGTGAATTGTAGAACTGTATGTATGTTTTATAGTTTGATCATTTTAGACACAACTAATGAGTAATATAAAATAGTTGGAGGTAAATATTGAGGAACTTCGCAGACAATATGAGTATTTGCATGCAAGCTTTAGAATGGAGAAATCTAACAAGATTGTAAGTCTCTTTTTTAGCATCTCTAAATTTTGGTAATTATTTGACTATTTTTTTATTTTATTTTAATTGAATAGAAATATAGAATGATGTTGATTGGTTTGAAAGTGTGAATTAGTTAATTTGTAGATTTGTCATCTTTTCATTATATTGTGATTGAAATAATTAAGAGGCATTTCTAAATTTTTAAGTAATATATAATTTTATGAGTCCCTCAAAATTGTTTTTGTTTCTGCAATTTGCATAGGGTAACACTAGTTGAAAATTAAACTAATTAATAGAAGCTCAAGAGCTCTGCAGCAACTCAATATTCATTTATCTCCATAATCATTTTGCATCTCCAGTTTTCCCATTGTCATCCATGGATTCCAACAAATTGGTATCAGAGCTCAAGTTCATTCGTTGTTGGTCGTTTGATCTGCTACAATACCGTGAAAAGAAGATGTTTCCCAAAGAAGGAGCAGCAGTTTCTTATATTCCTATCTTCCTATCTTTGGAGGAGACAATTACGATTTTTAGAAGATTAAAATGAGGATCACACTTCGTTCAGAAGGTCTTTGGAGAATCGTTGAAAAAGGTTTACAAGAACCAGCGGTTGAGGCCAATCTTACAGAAGCTCAAGCAACAAAGTATGAAGCCAATGCGATGATCGATGCCAAGACGCTGTAAAATTTTTAGCATGCTGTTACCAATGATATTTTTGCAAGAATATCTAATGTGAACATTGCAAAGGAGGCTTAGAATGGGAGTTTCAAGGCAATAGTAAGGCAAGGGCAATCAAACTTCAAACTTTGCGCAGAGAAATTCACAATTTGAAGATGAAAGAATCAGAAAGCATCCAAGAGTATTCATCCTGAGTAACTGAAGTTGTCACTCTAATGCGAACCCTTGGTGAAGAGATGCCAGACCAGCAAATTGTTGAGAAAATCTTAAATATATTGCCTGAAAAATATGATCCAGTTGTCACTGCCATAGAAGAATCCAAGGACCTTGCCATCTTTTCAATTGAGCAGCTGATGGGATCACTAATGTCTCATGAACAAAGAAGGCTGAGTCGCAATGAGGAGTTTATTAAGAATGTTTTTCAGTCGAAGCTTCACATAAAGTCTCAAAAATTTTGAAAAAAAGGCGAGGACAAAGAAGACCAGCAAATGAGCAATCAAAGAAAATGGGAGAAAGGCCAATCCAACAGGCAAGAACACAACAAGTATGATAAAGGTACGATTTGTAATGGCATCAAATCCAAATGCAAGATTTGTTATAAAGACAATCATGTTACTAAAAACTGTAGCTTTCGTGGAAAGCCTAAATGTCTCTACTGTAAGAAATTTGGGCATGTTGAAAAAGAATGCAGATTGAAAGTTACAAATCAAGCAAATTTTTCAGAAAATAAAAGTGAAGATGAAGATGAGAATATGTTTTATGCTCTTCAATCATCTTTTGAATAAAAAGAAAGAAGATTGTTTCTTGACAGCGGCTGTAGCAATCACATGTCACGAAACGAAAAAATATTTCTTGATGTTGATAAAGGAGTTACTCCTAGGATAAAGCCGGGAATGGTGCTATTGTCCAAGCAGAGGGGAAAGGAAGCATTGCTGTTGAAACTCACATCCATGATTGTTTGGTTGGTCCCAAACTAAGTGAGAATCTATTTAGTGTGGGGTAGTTGATAGAGAATGACTACAGATTCATCTTTGAAGATGGCGGCTACACCATTTTTGACAAGAAGGCTGGAAATTTGGAGATTGCATATGTGAACATGACAACAAACATAATCATCCCTCTTGAATTTCAATATGATGTGTTTGTTGCATAAAAAGTCGATGTTATTCAAGACACACTGTAACGCCCCTGCCCCAAGCTCAGACAATTTATTCAATTTATCAGACAAATTATTTATAGTATAGTACAACTTCCCACCATAGGCTGCCTCTCAAAAGGTGGTTAACCAGATTTGTGACTCTTGATCATAGGCTATTATATTTATAGTTATTTTATTCTAGTTCAATTCATGATGTGAGATTGATCCCACACCAACTCTCTCCTCTTTTAATCCAGCGAGCACAACCCAACAGTTGGCCATGCCCACGTCAGCGAAGAGAGCGCCTAGTCGTTTTCTTTCTTAATTACCGGGTGGGTCCCCAAGTGAAGTCAGTGATGATGTCACCCCACACAGTCCTCACCTGCTGCTTTAATCAGTCCGTGGGACCCCCCACACATTCACAATATTTACACTTTTGCCATCATACCACCCACTATATATATATTTATATATATTATATATTATACTTATAGCTCTTTAGAAATTACGGGATGTTACATACACCCTCCTTTTAGAAATCAGCGTTCTCGCTGAGCATGGGGCATGCACAATCTAGTACAGGATCTACTTTCTAGCCGATGTGGAGCATCTGCTCTTCTATTCGCCTGATTAATCATGATCTCTTAATCCACCGCCCGATCAATCATAATCCCAGATTTAATTGAGCTACCCTCCTATCCGCCCGACTAATCATGATCCCAGAATCCACCGCCCGATCAATCACAATCCCGGATTTAATTGAGGGCTCACCACAGTACCGGAATTCACCGCCCGACTGGGTTTATAGTTCCGAAATCCACCGCCCGACTATTTAGACATGCCTCACACTCGATGTCGAAAGTCAGCTCTGATACCATTTGTAACGCCCCTGCCCTAAGTTCAAACAATTTATACAATTTATCAGACAAATTATTTATAGTATAGTACAACTACCCACCACAGGCTGCCTCTCAAAAGGTGGTTAACCAAATTGATGGCTTTCGATCATAGGCTATTATATTTATAGTTATTTTATTCTAGTTCAATTCTTGATATGGGATTAATCCCACACCAACTCTCTCCTCTTTTAATCCCGTGAGCACAGCCTAACAGTGGGCCATGCCCACGTCAGAGAAGAGAGCGCCTAGCGGTTTTCTTTCTCAATGACCGGGTGGGTCCCCAGGTGATGTCAGCGATGTCGTCACCCCACACAGTCCTCACCTGCTGCCTTTAATTGGCCCGTGGGACCCCCCACACATTCACACAATATTTACACTTTTGCCATCATACCACCGACTATATATATATATATATATATATATATTATACTTATAGCTATTTAGAAATTACGGGATGTTACACACACGGCTATGGCATAAGAGGTTTTGTCATCTAAAACTCCAAAGTTTGAAGCTATTTCAACAAAAGGTCATGGTGAATGGATTGCCAAGAATTGAAGCACAATCTGATATGTGTGAGGGATGCATAATGGGTAAGTAGCATTGCATTTGATTTCTGAGACAAATCACATGGAGAGAAAAAGCTCCATTTAACTTGTGCACACTGATATTTGCGGGCCAGTGCGATCTCTCTCCTTAAACCAATTCAGGTATTTTTCTCACCTTCATTGATGATTATTCGAGAATGACTTGGATTTATTTTTTGAAGGAAAAGTAAAAAACTTTCTTAGGTTTCAAAAGCTTCAAAGCTTTGGTTGACAAGCGAAGTGGCAGTGCTATCAAAGTTATTAGAAGTGACCGGCGCAGTGAATACACTTCTCATGAATTTGAAAGCTACGACAAATACACTTCTCATAATTTGGAAGCTACTGCAAAGATGAAGGCATTTGGAAGCAATCGACAGCCGGCTACAACCCCAACAAATTGGAATCGCCAAGAGAAAGAACCAGACAATTGTGGAGATGGTGACTTCTATGATAACTGAGAAAAGTTTACCAAAAAGTTTTTGGGCAGAAGTTGTTCATACAGAAGTCTACGTCCTAAATAGATGCCCAACAAAGGCGGTGAAGATCCAAACCTCAATTGAAGCATGGAGCGGATTCAAGCCATCTGTAAGTCATTTAAAAATTATTTGGCTGCTTTTGTTATGCTCATATTCCTACTGAAAAGAAAACAAAATTTGATGTGAAAAAGCCAAAAATGCATTTTTGTTAGGTTTAATCATAACCCAAAAGGCTATATAGGCTTTACAACATTGAAACTAAGAGCATCCACACCAGTGGACCTCTCATTCGGGTTGCCATTTTCATTTTTGGCAACCCAAAGGACAATTTTGCCAAAAAATGAGAGGTTGTTCTACACCCATGATTAATGAGAGGCAATCATGGGTGTAGAAGAACCTCTCATTTTTCATATATATATATATATATATATATATATATATATATATATATATATATATATGTATGTATGTATATATAGTGTATGTATATTCAAATTTGGTGGGAAAAGAGGAAAAAGGTGTGGTGATGGGACATATAGCAATGCTATATGGGTTGCCAAATTTGACAAAAGAAATAGCCATTTCTAAATTTGGCAACCCAAATAAGAGGTTGGTGTGGGAGGGTTTTGCCATTTGGGTTGCCAAATTTAAAAATGGCAACCTAAAATGGCCATTGGTGTGGATGCTCTAAGAAATTGATTGTGAGTCGAGATGTTATTCTGATGAAAGAGCTTGCTGAAATTGGAATGAAAATCAAGTGCAAAAGATGTCTTATACTATCTTACAGCAGCATCAATATAATCAAATGTAACCTAAAGTAGAAGAAGTATTTCCACAATCACCTACCACTTCGACGAGTCATCCGATGCAGGCTCTTCGTCTCCAAATTATTCCTCATCCAAAAGTCTTCCATTAAGATTATGAAACGTAAGTGATGTTTATGAATCATGCAATTTTTCTGGTACATAACCAAAAAGTTTTAAATAAGCTAAAAAAACAAGAGGTTTGGGTGAAAGCAATGAAGGATGAGATAAGAATGATAGAGAAGAACCCAACCTAGGGGTTTGTAGTGTTAGGGAAAAAGATGATCTTGTTGAGTCTTCGACACAATCAACACAAACCACCAAGCAAAAATAGATCACACAAATCACACAAAGCACACAAGAGTTGTCCCGATTGGGGCTTTCGTCTTAATCCGGGAGAGGAAGAACCGAGATGTTATTTCAGCTAGAGAAGATACAAGAATGTTATAATTCTCACCACGACCCTTTCTCAAGTCTAACTGAAACTTGCTTGCTGTATACAATGGAAAAATCTCACACCATCTCAGATGAAGTACTCTCTTCTTCTATTCGACACTCAATAGAATCATATCATTCTATGAGCTGTTTCAATTGATTATATAGAGATCTAGAGAAACCCTAGTTTAGATATCTTGATACAATAGCCATCTGATATATACTGAAGAGATAAACATACAACCAGAGCCGTACGATCTAACTAGAAGATGAAGTGGGCTTCAATCAAATTAACAAACCCGCACCCAAAAAACCCTTTGGACAGTCGTTCGTACGTATTTGTGGTCAACCGCAACCTCCAAGTCTCCAACCCAAGTAGGGGACAGTCGAATGCATAGTCGTCCTGTTGCCTCTCTGTCATTGTTGTTGCTACTAACTACTTTTGTTGTTCTTCTTCTTCTTCGATCCTTTGCTTCAAACCCTCTACTTGTATCTGTAGATTCTTGATTTTGATGACTACAACACGATACACATATGTTCTATTTAACATGTCTCTTGCCCATACCTTTCAAGGTGCAAGATGAAGCTACAAGACAAGTGTCACTCAAAGCTTCAAAACATTTTCAAAGTGATCAGCTCAAGAACAAAAAAGTGTCTATGTAAATTGATGTACAAAATTGTAATATTTGATATGTTTGCTTAGAAATCTTTTAATAGCCTTGATGCACACACACACACACACACATCTCCTAGGACTAAAATAAAGTTTATTAAAAATCAAAAATGTCAAATTCAATCTTGAATGAGTTCAGCTGTCAAGTACCAGTCGACATACGTTGCTAAGCAGTCGACTGTTCCAGTATGAAACAATCTGAACTTACTCAAGCTCTGACCAGTCGACTCCTTTGGCAACCTAGTCGACTGTTTGAGAAGTTTTGACAATTTTCTGATGATTTAAATTTGATTTTCGAATTCAAATATTTTCTGTCATTTGATGGCAGTGGTTAACTGTTTTCCAACGACTCTGGAGTATCTACTCTATAAATAGAATCCAAATTTCACTTGGAAAAGGTTACCTATTTGCAATAAACAAGTCTTTGCTTTTGTTAAAGTGTTTGTAAAAGAGAACTCAAAGTTTTTCAAGAACTCTCACTCTCTTAGACTTGGTTCTCTAATCTCAGTCTTGTATAACAACGATTAAGTTCAAGACTGCAATTAGAAGTTGACCTATAGCCTCAATACAAAAAGCACATTCAAAAATCAAGCTCTAGGTGTTGTAATTTTTGATTTCTTTGTTGTTCACTCTCGGGTTGTGAGAGTGGTCATCTCGATTGGAGAGAAGGGCTCTTGGTGTAGAGTCAGTGTTCATTCTTGGTTGTAGAGTGAGGTTTTGCGCTCTCTAGCGGTGAGAGAGGTCTACGGGTTTGGCATAGTTGTTGCCAAAGGTGATAGGGTATTCTTGTAAATCATTTCAAGAATAGTGAAAAACCTCAAGTGGGTTGCTTGAGGACTGAATGTAGGTCGGGAGGACCGAACCAGCATATATCGTTGTGTTAGCATTGCTGATTCTCAGTGGTTTGATCTTTCTAACTTTTAAATTTAACTTCGCTGCATTTTATTTCTGTCTATGTTTGATCAGTCCACTGGTAGTCCTATTAAGTCAACTTACAGATTCGTTGTTCTTCAAGTTGATCAAGTCTCTTTTTTATATGTCGATTCAGTCGACTGGTTTTTTGTCCCAGTTGACTTAACAGGTGTTTCAAGTTGAATAATTTTTAATAATTTTTATTAACACTATTCACCCCCATCTAGTGTTATCTGCCTTGCATACAGGATTCAACACTTGGTATCAGAGCCTGGTTAATCGTAATGGCAGTTACTTCTTATTCAAATGCAAAACAATACCACGAAGGTCATTCTACATGTCACGCCTCGCTTTCCATAAAGAGAATACGAAATACGGATACGTGACTAAGCCCAGCAAATAATTTTCATCATCCATAAGCTGTTCAGAATCTTTACAACAAATCTCAGAATAATCAGAGTCAGAAGCCAAAATAATTATCCTCACACAGACATATATATCTCAAAACAAAACAAAGTGCCAACAGAAATTAACTGAAATCCAATAATATAATAGTCTCAAATAAACAGATCCGAACAAGTTAATATCCTAGGTCACTTGTCCAAATACAAATAAAATCCATATACTCAAATACATTGTTCAAAAGCAACAGATAATAATAATAGCAAAAGAAGTCTAGCACTAATATTTCATTTCTCCAATACCATCGGGCAAACGACCATCCAGATTTGCAATCAATAAATTGCAGAAGAAAGAAAAGAGAACAAGTACCCGTCAATGCAAGCTACGGGCCGCTTGTAATTCAGGATATAAGTACATGGAAAACTAACAAATCTAAATAATAGCAGAAACAGATATAGCATGGTATAACAGAATCAACTAGCATAGTATACTAACATGTGTCAAGTGTCAAAAATAAAATAGCATGCGGACAGATATACAGATAGTGTCAAATAATGGTGTCAAGTGATAGTGTCAGACAGATAACAGATAATCAGATGATCAGAAAATCAGATAACACATTTAGATGTCAGATACAGATATAGATACAGATGTCAGATTCAGATTCTTATAAGTCTTGTATTAATTACTAACTAGGTAGCACTTCATGTGCCATCCTTTTATAACATGGTTGCTACATTCAAAATAGTTACGTTTTTAGATTTCTTAGGGGATCATATAGGGCCGTGTACTCAGGGTTCAGACAGACAGATATCAGATAATAGATCCAGACAGACAGATAGAACCTAGTGGTTCTCTTCTTCCCTACACCTTCCTATAGGAAGTAATGTAGTTAGGGTACAGAATAACAGATAACAGATAATCATATGGGAAACACGGGCCCCTTCCAAATATACATTTTTATGCTTTCCTAATATTTGATCTTTCCCATAAACCCCGGCTTAATCATTTTATAATTATTATCAGACAGATGTGTATGTGCATGAAACATAGTAAATCCATCATGATATAATGACCCACAAGTTCAGAATAACAGATAAGCATGTACAGATGGTAAGATAGTCACATAACAGAACAAAATAGAGTACTTCCTAATTCAGGACAGCACAACATTACAGTACTAAAACAACGATTCCCGGTTCCACAAATATCAAAACCTATATCCGTCAGAGAATCTGGAAAATAGACTTCTAACCGAATCCAACGGATACATATAAGTCATATATTGTTTTAGAAAAACATAACTTAAAACTGATTTGAAACCAGAAAATATGTTCAGCCAGAAATCAGTAAATCGAATTCACAGTCAGGAAAACAATATCAAAACACCTCAAATAAATCCAGGATAAATCTGGGATATTCCCCTATATGTTTAGTATCAGAATATAAAGTTTCATAATTTTCTAGTAAGATTAGTTTAGCCAACAAAAAATAAGAAAACATCAAGAATTGATAATTTGGCAAATCTAAAATTCCTAACACTGCTGCACGAAAACTGTAATATCTTGTAAACCGTGAAACGAAATCCAGATCCGTCAAAGGGAGAAGAAAATAGACAAAATAGGCTAACTTTCATATTTCATAAATATTTTTTATACAGGAAAATGAATTAGGGTGAAAATACAAAGCTTTTCAGAACAGTGAGCAAAATCCAGCAAGTATAGTTTTATAAATAAGCATGAAATGGTATATAAAACTCATCAATTAAATCCCACCAAAATTCTAGGTAATCCCTAAATAGGTATAGAAATACTGTGCAAAATTTCAGATCAAAATAATATGCGTAGCGCTAGTATCAAAATAGTTTAGTCATCGAAATCATCAAGAAACGAAATCTGAAAATATAATACACCTATGTAGTAAAACAATCATATCTCACACATACAAAAACGAAATCGATCTCTGTCAGAAAATTTGGAAATAAGACAGATTTCTCCTAAAACTATGTTTAATGCTGAAGTTAAGATATTGACTTTAATATGTAATGCCCTGATTTTTTATTTAATGAAAAATTATTTATTTTGCATGTAGTGTGCACGTGCAATATTTTGGTTAATATTTTCATCAAGATGAGTAAAGATATTTTAATATGTGCTTTTAATTATTTTATACAAAAGCCTTATTTTAATTAAATAAAAAGCCTTTTTCTTTAAGCCCAAAATGTAATTTATTTATTTTATTTTAAAATAACTATTTTGGCCCATAAACTAAAGCCCATGGACTATTTTTATGCAACTTGTCATGTAGAATACAATTTAAAGACTATTTTATTTTTATACAAAAATTAAATGTACAATTTTTGGGCCTAGTTGCATACACGTGCACTACACGTACACGTGCAAAATGCACTCTTCCATGGCCGGTTGTGACTTTTTGGAGGGAAACCCAAATTTTGAGTGGTGATCATGGTGTGGTGGTTACTTGGATGTGGGTGGTTATTGCAACTCCTACTTTCATCCTAGCCCTCCATCTTACAACCAACCAATTGATCCTAGTCCTCCATTCCCTTTGACTTTTAGTATAAATACCCCCCATGGCTAGTTCTTCTTGTGCCGAACTATTCTCTTCCAAACCTATAGTCTAAGTTGCATTATCTAGTAGTATTTTTGTGAGATTAAAAGATTGAGTGTGTGTGGGCTGGTTCTTGCAACACCAAGAAGAAAGAGAAGGGCCGGCATTCATCAATAGGAGCTTTCGGTGTTGGTGCTTTTGGAGCTTGTGTGCGCGCGTCTAGGAGGAGGTGCACTCGTTTGCAAAGGACTTTTGTTGCTAATTGTGTTTTTCTCTCCATACAAGGTGGGTAAAATTTTTCCTATTTCTAAAGTAGGATTGCATGCTAGTATAATTAGAAAAATTGAAGCATGAAAATGATTAAGAAGAGCACACTCTAATTAGGAAAAATGACTTCTTGAATGATTGAAATGTGAACATACAAATTTATATGTGGTTCTATTATTTGAGTTGTATGTAAATTGGTTAGAAGCATGGATTGATTAATGAAAACACATTCTTTTACCATCAAGAATTACACACAAAAGTTAGTAGCTTGATTATACCCTTTTCATGTGTTAAATAGATCCTTTGTGATGGTATGAGCATGAATAAATTAAAATATGAGGTGTATGTTAGGAAAATGATTTAAGTCAGAGAATTAATGTGAAATTTATTGACAAAAAGATTGGAATGCTACCATGCGAAGAAATGTCGAAAAGAGAAGAAATGTAGTGTTATAATGTATAATTTGAATTAGTGTATGAAAATATGTTTTAATTATTACAAAAATTATTTTGCTCTTACTAATATGCAAATTATGTGAAGTAGTAATAATCTGGAGTTATACAGTATTTTTTTATGAAAGCAAAATGAAACGAAAGCTAGTTGAACATCGAAATGTTTAAACAACAGTGAGAATTGGTTCAAAAAAGATTTTGTGTTGCACTTAGACAACCTGAGCACGTGGCTAAAGTGGTCAGAGGGCACAGTTGGGTTCTTGTGGTCACTGGTTCGAAACCCGTGAGCAACACTATTTTCGTTTGTTTTTTTTTAAACCAATTGAATAGCGGGCCGAGAGCATTTAATGCTCTCAGCCATGTTTATAACGATTAGCGCATACGGCCTGGTGGTCTGTGCGGTCGGCTGTGTTCTCAGGGGTGCTGGGTTCGATTCTTGCTCTCGGCAAGAATGAAAAATTATTTTTTTTGGGGTTTTAATTGCCCAAAAATTATGAAAAAAATATGGTTATTCTCCTAAAAATATAAGGGACTTTATAAAAATGATTTGGGGATAATTTGCATGAAATACACTATGATTTGAGAATAAAAGGCATAAATAGAACTATGGTTCTAGATGTATACTTTGTGAAAAATTATAACTTACAAGAAGAAATTGAAGTGAAGGATTAGAAGATTAGTTGGCAAAAAGAAATTTTATTGTGTGACATAATGCAATTTATTCTCATTTGAGAATAATGTGGAAAATATGAATTGTGAATATTTGTTAGTGATGTGAAATTTTGATATGAAGTGATAATTGATAAGGCATATAAGATTCATGTATAGTTATAGACTATTTGAACAAATTAGAAATCATGATTTGAAAAGAGAATATACATTTGAGTATGATAACTCAACATGGGAATTTATGAGTTGGAAATGCTCATTTTGGAAATTGTGAATTGAAAATTGAAATAAACGAGTAGCTAAGTCTCCCCCGGCATTTGGAAATGAAATGAAATGAAATTTGAAAAGAAAGACCAAGGTTGGTCATGTTGAAATGAATGAATAAGTCCGGTTTAGTGGAGAGGCTAACTCTAGAGCTTCAATTTTTGTTCATGATTTTGATAGAAACTAAGGATTAGTACATAGTGGAGACGTGATAAAAGTAGGAGAAAAACACGAGTATGAGGGCCATCGGAGTGGCGGTGTGAGAGTGATCCACAGGTTGCCTGCTTGATGCGTCAAGACATGGTGTGGGCACTACTCCAGAATTATCGTCCCGGTGGCGACGCTTGTGGGATGTTTGGTGACTGCAAGAGGATCGTGTGCCATGAAGTGAGGCTGAATTGTTCATAGGTTGCCTGCTCGATGCGTCGTGTCAGTGCGTGGGATTCCCCTCCAGAATTTTCTGTACACGAGCTTGTACTCATAGATCATCTAAGATACCTACCATAATTACATTAGTAGATTAAGTCATAATGAGGGATTGAACCGTATAAAGATGAAGAACGATTAAGGGCTTGCCTTCGGACCTATGTAGTATGGGATGCATAGAATCCGAACAAGTGCGCATTAGTGTCATGTAATATAAATAAATGCATTAAGGACTAAGTGCACAATCACAACACAACATCAATTGGGTAGTCCCGTTAGTTTGAAATGTGACAAATTTGTGTTTGCTAAATATGAAAAATTAAGTTATACTATTTCCGGCATAGAGAGGATGGCCGTGTATAATGATCGTCGGTTGAATAAACTGACGTACCCACAATCTTATATTCAGGTAAATGGCTTGATAAAGATTAAAGAGGAACAAATGCTTAAACATTACTCCATGTTGTTGTATATTTATTTTCATTGTTGTAAAATTTTACTTCCGCTGTGCAATGTAAGTGTAATATTGATATAAACTCTGATGTAAAGTGAAAAGTTTAAATTTCCTTGTAAAATTGTACTAAAGGAAGCGGAAAGATCCTGTAGAACATCTCGAATTCAGTGTATTTGGGATTCGGGGCGTTACATAATATGGTCTAAAATACCAATCAAAACTGATCACTGACAAAATACATATTTCCTCTTAACAACAAATCAACATACAACATACGAAACTCGTTCCAAACACAACCAAACATGTAATAGAGTCTACTAAGTGTCCAAATAATATGAAATATGGTATATAGCATGTCCACAATAACTATATCACATGGATCCAAACAAACACACAAATTCTCATAATTATCTCACAAATATAATCACATCAAGAACGGTCAAAACCTAAGTTGTTTCATGTCAAATTTGTGTCGTGAGGCAACTATGGTCAATAGCACTATAGAGACAATACTCATCAAACATACATCACACATGAGTTGTCTCTAGAACCCAACTACACTACAAGCGAAATTTATGACCTGTATCATACAAAGGAATTGAGTACAAGTTACTTGTCTTAACCGAAGACGAAACGAACACCAAGAATAACGGGAACGGATCCCGGCAATGAATAAACTCACGAACAAAAACCACGAACCAAGCAATCCACGTGAAACTCCGTGCACGAGCAAAACCAAGAAAGGGAGAGCGGTCGGGAGTGGCACGATGGTGGTGCTGGCCTTGGCTAGTGTCGCTACTGCTGCTGCTGTCTTGGGCGCGTGCGACGTTGGAGAGAGCGGGAGAGACGGATGGAGAGATGGAGAGATGAAGGGATGGAGGTGCTCTGTGATGGGTAATGGTGGCTAGGGTGAGTTGGTGATCGGGATGAGGTAGGGGCAGTCGGAAGGGGTGCAGGTCGGGAGGTCGGCAAGGGGGAGTGTTCGGGTGTGGCGGCTGACGGCGCAACAGGGAGAGAGAGGGGATCGGGGGTTAGGGTTAAGGTTTTGCGGCAGGGGGAAGGGAGAGAGGGTGTTATATAGGGTTTAGTTTAGGGTTGTGGGTATTTGTGTTAATGGGTAGTTTTTGGGTTTATTAGGAGTAGTAGTAGGAGATTGGGTTTAATAGAATTTACATAGGATTTAAAATTGGATTGTAGGTTAATTTGACTTTGGTAGCTAATAAGGGATCAAAAGCAATATGAATAGCAATAGGATTAGCAACCAAAACACCCCGAGCACCCAAGGACAAAACAAAGAGAACAAGGACCCAATAAAGAGCGAAAACAATAATAACGATCAAGAACAAATCAAGAGACAGAAAAATCAATCAAAAGAAGATCAAAATGAGAAAAAATGAATATATATTGAAAACAACTCCAATATATGGTCAAAAATACAAGAAGAGTATAAATACTCAAGAAAGAAGAAAAATAACCAAGAATACGAAAAACGAAAAACAGGGGTTACAATCCTACCCACCTAACAAAAAGAATTCCGTCCTCGAAATTCAAAAAGAAGATACATAGGGTAACCCCGAGAGAAAAAGAAAAGAAAGAAAACAAAGCAAAACAAAACAAAACAGGCACTACTCAAACAATAAGGAAACTTGTGCTGAATAAGAAACATAACTGTCGGTCTCCTGCTCAAAGCATCAGGCACCAAATTTACTTTACCGGGATGGTATTGCAAACTGATGTCATAATCAGCCATAAGCTCCAACCATCACCTTTGCCTCATGTTTAATTCCTTCTGGGTGAAAACATACTTGAGACTTTTATGGTCTGTAAAGATCTCCGCTCGGTCTCCAAGTAAATAATGTTTCCACAGCTTCAAAGCGTAGATCATTACCACTAACTCCAAGTCATGAGTAGGATAATTCTTTTCATGCGGCCTCAATTATCTCGATGCATACGCAACGACACAGCCCTTCTGCATAAGAACTGTCCCAAGAACCTTACCTGAAGCATCACAGTGAATTACAAATCCGCCTGAACCATATGGAATAGTCAACACAGGTGCTGACGTCAATCTGTTCTTTAACTCAACAAAAGCCTCATTGCATTCATCAGACCAACAAAACTTCTGATCCTTTCCTGTCAGTTTAGTTAACGACCCTGCAACCTTCAAAAAATCTTAGACGAATTTACGATAATAGCCAGCGAGACCAAGAAAACTCCGCACTTTAGAAACCGACTTAGGAATAGGCTAATCCTTCACAGCAACAATCTTAGAATGATCTACAAAAACACCATCACCAGAAATGATGTGCCCCAAGAATGAAACCTTGTCGAGCCAAAACTCGCACTTGCTGAGTTTTCCATAGAGCTGATTCTCTCTCAAAGTCTGCAGAACCACTCTAAGATGCTCAGCATGATCTTCAAGATTCTGAGAATATACCAGAATGTCATCAATGATGATCACCACAAATCTATCCAAGAACCGAGAGAAAACCAGGTTCATAAGACTTATGAATATAGCTGGTGCATTAGTGACCCCAAATAGCATCACAAGATACTCATAGTGCCCGTATCTAGTCCTGAATGTAGTCTTCTGTATATCCGCAGCCTTCACCTTGACTTGGTGATATCCCGAACGAAGATCCAACTTTGAGAAAACAGCAGCCCCATACAACTGGTCAAACAAATCATCGATCCTGGGCAAAGGATACCAGGTTTTCACAGTAACACTGTTCAATTCCCGATAATCAATGCACAGACAACGACTACCATCCTTTTTGTTGACAAAAAGGACCGGAGCACCTCAAGGCAAAACACTTGGTCTGATGAAACGCAAATCAAGCAACTCCTGAATCTACACCTTAAGCTCTGCTAGCTCAACCGGTGCCATCCTTTAAGGACTCTTCGATATCGGTGTTGTACCAGGCTGAACATCAATACCGAACTCCACATTCCTATCAGGGGGTAAGCCAGACAACTCATCTGGAAATACATCCAAGAAATCCCGAACTACTAGAGGCACAGCCTCACAGCCTGAGTGCAACTCCATCCCACAATCCACCTGTACCACTGCAGTCTTTGCTCGGCCAAGGGAAGACTCTCCGGCATGGAACTCAAATTCTGCTCGATCTAGAATTCTGAAAATAACTTTCTTGGCACGGCAATCAATAAGGGCATGGGCTTCACCCAACCAATCCATACCCAGAATGACGTCAAATCCTGAATTCCCAATTATAATCAGGTTGGCTTTGAAATCTGCGTCCCCAATAACAACGGAACATTGCTTGCACTCATGGGAACAAATGACAACAGCACCACCGGTCAAAATGTTCCAAGCCTCAGACATGTTTCTGTAATCCAACTGATGGCGAGCCATAAATCGAGAGGAGACCAAAGAATGGGTTGCCCCAGAATCAAAGAGAACATGGGCGGAAAAATAGCATACTAGGACGACACCTAAGGAATCAAAAGACAAGGAGAGAAAAGCAGACAATCAAAGGTGAGGGAAAACAACAATGCAGAAGATAACAGAACGAAATAAAGCAAGACCAAAAGAAAATAAAGAAAGGAACAAAAAGGGAAAGTAACAAAACAACAAAAGAAAAATATACCTGCCACAACTCCTTCAGCTGTCTCAGCGTCCACAGTAGTCAAGTTGAATGCATGACCTCTTCTCGGGACAACGGCCCTCTGACCGGCAATCTGTTGTTGAGGAGGAAGCGGTGGCCTAACTGGACCACGAGCTGGAGCTGCCTACTGGACAGGACCCCTAGCTGGAAGAGCCCCATGCTGTTGTAGGCAATCCCGCACAGAATGATCGGTAGCACCACACCTAACGCATCGGCGAGAGGCACGAAAATAGTTCTTACGCTCATGCCCAGAGATCTGGCAAAATTCGTAAAAACCACCCCTTGAAAAACCAGCAGAAGGATACAGAGCTGCCCTGATAGGATGGGCATGCATAGGCCTCCGAACAGGACCAACAGAAGGCCTAGAAATAGCAGCGGGAACAGTCCGCTGAGAAGAAGTCGAACCACCATGAGCCTGCTCCTGAGCTCGAGCTGCCTCAAGAGCTTCAGCATAAGTACGCAAACAGAGAGAGACAAGATGCCTTTTGATATCCTGCTCAAGCCTATTCATGAATCTACGAGCCCTATCCTCTTCGGTAGCCACAAGAACGACAGCGAAGCGGCTAAGTCTAGTAAACTCAGCAGCGTACTCATCTACAGACCTAGAACCCTGTTGCAAGAAGTCTCACGTTACAACATTGTTTGAACAATTATGTAACAAATTTCAAAATAGAATAATGACTTAACCTGTTTAAAGGGCCAAGAACTGCTGCTCAATCTCAACTTGAGTACTACTGGGAAAGAATTTCTCCAAGAATCCCCGAGTGAAGGTAGCCCAAGAAATAGGCCTCTCAAGTCGCTCGGACTCGGCCATCCTCCAGATATGAGCCAGATCCTCCAACTGGATGGAAACCACATCCACCCTATTAGCCTCAGCAACGCAAGCCGCTGACAGCAAGCACTCAGTCCGGATCAACCACTGTTCAGCCTCCAAAGACATCTCAGTGCCGGAAAAACGATCGGGATGCAGCCTCATAAAATCCATGACTGTACCTAGACGATGCGGAAGAGCGGTCTGCACAGGCATAACGAGAATCTGACCCTGAGAAGATTCCAGAGCATCCATCACTAGATCATTGTGGTTCTGCAGCTGATTAATTAGCTGCTCGAGCACAGTAGTGACAGCCTCAATCGGATCAGGCTGAGACTGAGAAGAACCCCTACGAGCCATAGTCTGCTCAAAAATCAAAACAGACAGCATTCGGATCCGAGTTCGTGAAAATTTTATTTTGCATATATATATTTGTGTGTGGTTGATGAAATATTGTGCAGATCCTAGTACGAGCCAAGCTTTTTTAATATATTAGGCAACTAATACATTAGCCAACCCTGGGCTCTGATACCACTAAAAGCCTTGTCAAGCCCCGCTTCCCATAAAAAGAATACGGAATACAGATACGTGGCTAAGCCTAGCGAATGATTTTCATCATCCATAAGCTGTTCAGAATCTTTACAACAAATCTCAGAATAATCAGAGTCGGAAGCCAAAAGAATTATCCTCACACAGACATATATATCTCAAAACAAAACAAAGTGCCAACAGAAATTAATTGAAATCCAATAATATAATAGTCTTAAATAAACAAATCCGAACAAGTTAATATCTTGGGTCACATTGCCTAAATACAAATAAAATTCATATACTCAAATACATTGTTCAAAAGCAACAAATAATAATAATAGCAAAAGAAGTCCAGCACTAATATTTTATTTCTCTAATACCATCGGGCAAACGACCATCCAGATCTGCAATCAATAAAATGTAGGAGAAGGAAAAAGAAAATATGTACACGTCAATGCAAGTTACAGGCCGCCTGTAATGCAGGATACAAGTACATGGAAAACTAACAAATCTAAATAATAGCATAAACAAATATAGCATGGTATAGCAGAATCAACTAGCATGGTATACTAACATGTGTCAAGTGTCAAAAATCAAATAGCATGCGGACAGATATACAGATAGTGTCAAATAATGGTGTCAAGTGATAGTGTCTGACAGATAACAGATGATCAGATAATCAGATGATCAAAAAATTAGATAACACATTCAGATGTCAGATATAGATACAGATGCAAATGTCAGATTCAGATTCTTATAAGTCTTGTATTAATTACTAACTAGGTAGCACTTTATGTGCCATCCTTTTATCACATGGTTGCTGCATTTAAAACATTTACGTTTGTAGATTTCGTAGGGGATCATATAGGACCGTGTACTCAGGGTTCAGACAGACAGATATCATATAACAGATCCAGGCAGACAGATAGAACCTAGTGGTTCTCTTCCTCCCTACACCTTCATATAGGAAGTAATGTAGATAGGGTACAGAATAACAGATAACAGATAATCATATGGGAAACACGGGCCCCCTTCTAAGTACACATTTCTATGCTTTCCCACTACTAGATCTTTCCCATAAATCCCGGCTTGATCATTTTATAATTATTATCAGACAGATATGTATGTGCATGAAACAGAGTAAATCTAGCATGATATAATGACCCACAAGTTTAGAATAACAGATAAGCATGTACAGATGGTAAGATAGTCACATAACAGAACAAAATAGAGTACTTCCTAATTCAGGACAGCAGGACAGTACAGTACTAAAACAGCGATTCCCGTTTCCAAAAATATCAAAACCTAGATCCGTCAGAGAGTCTGGAAAATAGACTTCCAGTCAAGTCCAGCGGATACATATAATTCATATAGTGTTTTAGAAAAATATAACTCAAAACTGATTTGAAACCAGAAAATACGTTCAGCCAGAAATCAATAAATCGAATTCACAGTCAGGAAACCAGCATCAAAACACCTCAAATAAATCCAGGAAAAATATGGGGTATTTCCCTATATGTCTAGTATCAGAATATAAAGTTTCATAATTTTTCAGTAAGATTAGTTTAGCCAACCAAAATCAGAAAACATCAAGAAACGATAGTTTGGAAAATCTGGAATTCCCAACACGGCTGTACGAAAACTATAATATCTCGCAAACCGTGAAATGAAATCCAGATCCGTCAAAGGTAAAAGAAAATAGACAAAATAAGATAACTTTCATATTTCATAAATATTTTTCATACAGGAAAAGTAATTAGGGTGAAAATACAAATTTTTTCAGAACAGTGAGTAAAATCCAGCAAGTATTGTTTTTATAAATAAGTATGAAACGGTATATAAAACTCATCAATTAAATCTACCAAAATTCTGGGTATTCTCTAAATAGGTATAGAAATGCTGTGCAAAATTTAAGATCAAAATAATATTCTTAGCACTAGTATCAAAATAGTTTAGTCATCGAAATCATCAAGAAACGAAATCTGGAAATATAATACACCTATGTAGTAAAATAATCATATCTCACACATTCGAAAACGAAATTGATCTCTGTCAGAAAATTTGGAAAGAAGACATATTTCTCTAAAAATCATGTTTAATGCTGAAGTTAAGATACTGACCTTAGTATGGTCTAAAATAACAATCAAAACTGATCACTGACAAAATACAGATTTTTCTCTTAACAACAAATCAACATACAACATACGAAACTTGTTCCAAACACAACCAAACATGTAATAGAGTCTACTAAGTGTCCAAATAACATGAAATAGGGTATATAGCATGTCCACAACAAGTATATCACATGGATCCAAACAAACACACAAATTCTCATAATTATCTCACAAATATAATCACATCAAGAACGGTCAAAATCTAAGTTGTTTCATGTCAAATTTGTGTCGTGAGGCAACTATGGTCAATAGCACTATAGAGACAATACTTATCAAACTTACATCACACACGAGTTGACTCTGGAACCCAACTACACTACAAGCAGAATTTATGACTTGTATCATACAAAGGAATTGAGTACAAGTTACTTGCCTTAACCGAAGACGAAACGAACACCAAGAATAACGGGACCGAATCTCAGTAACGAACAAAACCCACAAATAAAAACCACCAACCAAGCAATCCATGTGCAACTCCGTGCACATGAAAAACCAAGAGAGAGAGAGAGCGATCGGAGTGGCATGACGGCAGTGCTGGCCTTGGCTGGCGTCGCTGCTGCTGCTGCTGTCTGGGCGCGTGCAATGTCGGAGAGAGCGGGAGAGACAGACGGAGAGATGGAGAGATGAAGGAATGGTGGTGCTCGGTGATGGGTAATGGCAGCTAGGGTGAGTTGGCGATTGGGATGAGGTAGGGGTTGTCGGAAGGGGTGCAGGTCGAGAGGTCGGCAAGGGGTAGTGTTCGGGTGTGGCGGCTGACGGCGCAACAGGAAGAGAGAGGGGATCGGGGGTTAGGGTTAGGGTTTTGCGGTGGTGGAAAGGGAGAGAGAGTGTTATATAGGGTTTAGTTTAGGGTTGTGGGTATTTTGGTTAATGGGTAGTTTTTGGGTTTATTAGGAGGAGTAGTAGGAGATTGGGTTTAATAGGATTTAAAATAGGATTGTATGATAATTTGGCTTTGGTAGTTAATTAGGGATCAAAAGCAATATGAATAGAAATAGGATTAGCAACCGAAACACCACGAGCACCCAAGAACAAAACAAAGAGAACAAGGACCCAATAAAGAGCGAAAACAATAATAACGATCATGAACAAATCAATGGACAGAAAAATCAATCACAAGAAGATCAAAATGAGCAAAAATGAATATATATTGAAAAAAACTCCAATATACGGTCCAAAATACAAGAAGAGTATAAATACTCAAGAAAGAAGAAAAATATACCAAGAATACGAAAAACGAAAAATAGGGGTTACACTACACAAAGGCCGCCTCTCTTTGATGGAACAAACTACAACTACTGGACATGTAGAATGAAGATTTACTTACAATCCATTGACTATGAGATTTGGAACCTGACCGAGATGGAGTATACGTTGCCTACTCTTCCCTATGCTCAATGGAATGACGATATGAAAAGTAATACCATGAACAATACAAAGGCGATGAATACCCTCTTTTGTGCACTTACCAAAGAAGAATTCAACCGTGTGTCAACTGCAACAACGGCAATCTAAATATGGCATACTCTTGAGGTAGCACATGGAGGCACAAATAAGGTCAAGGAATCTAAAGTTTCTGTTCTTGTTCACCGGTTCGAGATGTTTCGAATGAAGGAGAATGAAAGCGTATCGGAGATGATAACCAGGTTACCGACATCAAAAAATCCTTTGTGGCTCTTGGCGAAACATATACTCAAGCGGAGATGGTGAGAAAGATTATTCGCGTTCTTACCTCTGAATGGGAAAAAAAGACTACCGCAATTGAAGAAGACAATGATTTAACACAACTTTTGCTTGAAAATCTTGTTGGAAATCTAATGGCTTATGTAGTACAATTGGAGGAGCGCAAGAAGGACTTAGAATCGCAACAAACTAAGAAGAAAACTCTTGCTTTTAAGGCTATTTCTGAATCAGAAGATGATGAAGATGATGAAGAAGAAATGGCTATGTTCACAAGGAAATTCAAAAAGTTCCTTCTCAAAGGTAAATTTAATTCAAGATTAAAGGATACTAATGAACCTCCTACTTATTTAAATGCAATAATATAGGTTATATGAAGAACGACTGTCCATTGGAGAATGCAAAGTCTAAAGGCAAAGTCTCAAACCTAAAGAAGGATAAATTTATCAAGAACCAGTACATGAAAAACAAGAAGGCCTACCAAGCCACGTGGGATGATAGTGATTCATCTTCGGAAGAAGAAAATGAGGAATCTAATGAAGTTGAAAACATGTGCTTCATGGCAAATCAAAGCGATGTAGGTGATAGTATAGATTCTAGTGATTTGTTAGAAGCTTTTAATGAAAATTTTCAAGAATTAAAAAGGGAGAAAATAAAAGGAAAGAATCTAGAGAAAGTTAATCAAACTCTTTCTTAAGAAAACCTTGATTTACAAGTTGAAGTCAACTCTTTAACTTCTCGTATTTCCAACTTGGATATAGATCTTATATCTCTAAAAAAGAATTATGAAGAGATATCTAAGAATGTATCTAAGTTCAATAAAGGAAAAGATAATTTAAATGAAGTTCTTCAAAATCAAGTTCAGTCTAATAAAAGATTTGGACTTGGTTTTCAAAAAATTCTTAAAAAATGTCATTATTCTAATGACACTAGTCATAATAAGCTTTATTCTGATTCTAGTGTAAAGAATAAGTTGTATGATTTTTTTGAAAAGCCAAAAATTCTTGTTAATAATGTAAATAAAAATTTTTCCGAAAAGACCAGTCGACTGGCCCCTCAAATAAGTCACCTGTCCAGAAGGATACAGTCTTATTCGAAAAGACAACAACCTCATATAAGTCGACTAGTTTCACCTCCCAGTCGGCTGAAGTCACAAAACAGTCGACTGAAGGGTAAAAATAAGTCGACTGGACAGTATAAAAATATTTTGGGTTCCAGTTAATCTGTGTCTAAATGAAAGGATTTTGTATATAAATTCTTTTGTAAATAATGTTTGTAATTCTGTTAATTTTAAACCTGTATATCGGGGTAAATCAAACTCATTTTGGGTTTGGTTTCCCAAGCACTAATCTTTCTCGAACCCAATGAAAAGGGTACCATATTTACAAATAATATTTTGTAGGTACCTAAAAGAGAACGATGGATACTTGACAGTGGATGCTCTAGACACATGACTGCCCATGCAAACTTGCTCTCATTCATTCAAGATATAGATGGAGGAACTGTTACTTTTGGTGACAATAACAAAGTAAAAGTCATCGGAATAGGCATGGTTGGTAAGAAAACTACTCCTATTATTGAAGATGTACTCTTAGTTAGTGGTTTAAAGCATAACCTGTTAAGCATTAGTCAATTATGTGATAAGGGTTATAAGATGGTGTTTGAAAAGGATGCATGCTTGATTTATGATTCTTCTTTGCAAAATGTGATTTTTCAACGTATTAGAAAAAATAACATATATGAACTTTGTTTAAAAACAAATGAGTTTTGGGATGATTTTTGCTTAGTTGCCTCGAACAACGATTCTTGGCTTTGGCATAAAAGATTTGAACATCTAAACATGAAAAATATTGCTAAAATCTCTAAGAATAACCTAGTTAAAGGACTGTCAAAATTATCTTTTAAGAAAGATAAATGTGTGATGCATGTCAACTAGGGAAACAAGTAAAATCCACTTTTAAAACAAAGGAAATGATTTCTACTAGTAAGCCTCTCGAATTGATCCATATGGATTTATTTGGTCCTGCTAAAGTCGCTTCCTTAAATAAAAATAGATATGTATTTATTTTAGTCGATGATTATTCATGGTTTACATGGGTATTCTTCTGAAGACATAAAAATGAAGCTTTTGAAGAATTTGAAAATTTCTGCATACATGTTCAAAATAAAAAATCTCTAACCATAGTCACTATTAGAAGTGATCATGGTGGAGAATTTGAGAATGACACATATTTAGAATATTAACAAGAATGGTATAACACATACTTTTTCATTTCCTAGAGCTTCACCACAAAATGGAGTGGTTGAAAGAAAGAATAGGACTTTGCAAGAATATGCACGTACCATGCTTGTTGAAAGTAATTTGCTTAAATATTTCTAGGCTGAAGCTATTTCTACAGCATGTTATGTCTTAAATAGAATACTAATTAGGCCAAAGTTAAAGTAGACTTGTTTTGAGTTGTTTTTTGAACGTATTCCTAAAGTCTCTTACTTTAAAGTATTTGGTTGTAAGTGTTTCATATTAAACACAAAAGATAACTTAGATAAATTTGATGCTAGATCTAATGAAGGTATCTTCATTGGATATTCAAATAGGAGTAAGGCTTATAGAATTTTCAATAAGCCATTATTGACTATTAAAGAATCTATGCATGTCTCATTTGATGAATCTTTACCTTCATCTAGTGCTATTCAAGATGATGAAATTGTATCTTCACCACTAGATAACATTGTTAAATCACTTGAGCAAATTACTCTAGATAAGTCGACTGATGGGCTTCATAAGTCAACTACTGTGTTGAATCAGTCGGCGTATGGGTTCATTAAGACGACTGATCCTGTAGAGATAACTCCAACTTTACCAAATTCATTTGTTGAAGTTCGAGATCATCCTCATGACTTAGTTATTGGTGATGTTTCACACGGCATTCAAACACGATCACACTTTAATATGATTTCTCATGCTGCTTTTTTATCGGATTTTGAACCTAAAAACATTCAAGAAGCATGTGTGAATGAATTTTGGTTGAATGCTATGCAAGATGAACTTAACCAATTTGTAAGGAATGATGTATGAGATTTAGTTCCACAACTCCCTGATCATACTATTATTGGTACCAAATGGGTATTTAAAAATAAGTTAGATGAATCAGGAGAAGTTGATTGGAACAAGGCTAGACTAGTTGCCCAAGGATATAACCAAGAAGAAGGTATTGATTTTGATGAAACATATGCTCCTGTTGCTAGACTAGAATCAATTAGAATTTTGTTATTTTTTGTATGTTTTATGAATTTCACACTCTTCCAAATGAATGTTAAAAGTGCTTTCTTAAACGGTTTCATTATGGAAGATGTTTATGTTAAGCAACCACCAGGTTTCGAACATGAACAATTCCCTAGCCATATTTTTTAATTAAAAAAGCTTTATATAGTCTTAAATAAGCACCTCGTGTTTGGTATAATCGTCTAAAAACTTTTCTTTTAGAAACAGGGTTTGAAATTGGTAAAGTACACACTACATTGTTTATTAGGAAAATAAATTCAGACATATTAATCATACAAATCTATGTAGATGACATAATTTTTTGATCAATTAACAGTAATCTATGTTAAGAGTTTGCTACTACCATGCAAAATGAGTTTGAGATAAGTCACATGGGTGAACTCAATTACTTTCTTGGACTTCAAATAAAACAGTTTCAAAATGGCATATTTATTAATCAAGAAAAATATTCTAAGGAGTTACTCAAACGGTTTGGCATGGATGGAACTAGTAGTAAGACCACACCTATGGCTACTACTACTACACTTGAAAAAGATGAATTAGGTAAGAGTATCGATTAAAAACTCTATCGATGTATGATTGGCTCACTCTTATATATAACTGCTAGTAGACCAGATATTATGTTTAGCATATGTTTGTGTGCTAGATATCAATCTGATCCAAAAGAATCTCACTTAAAAGTAGTGAAACGGATTTTAAGATATATTAAAGGCACATCTGAATATGGTTTATTTTATCCTCGCACCGATAATTTTCAGTCACTGTCTTATAGTGATGCTGATTTTGCTGGAAGTAAAACTGACCGCAAAAGTACTAGTGGAACCTGTCACTTTTGGGACATTCCCTAGTATCTTGGTGTAGTGAAAAGCAAAATTTCGTATCTCTATCTACCACAAAAGCTGAATATATTGCTGCAAGTTTGGCTTGTGCTCAAATCTTATGGATGAAACAAACCCTTTTAGATTATGGTATTTCTTTTTTAAAACCTTCTATAATGTGTGACAATACCAATGCCATTAATCTTTCTAAAAATCCGGTTCAACATTCACGTACGAAATATAATGATATTCGACATCATTTTCTATGTGATCATGTTCTAAAAGGAGATATTTTATTGGAGTTTATTTCCACTGATAAACAAATAGCAGATATTTTTACCAAACCGTTGAAAGAAGACCTTTTTATAAAGTTTAGAAAAGAACTAGGAATCTGTTCATATCATGATATTTCTTAAAATTTGTTGTCTAAGTCGACTTATTGTATTGATTTAGTCAACATATACCTAGCTTAAGTATTTTCTTTCTTGAAATTATTGAATGAATAGTCGACTGTCTTGCTTTTCCAGTCGACTGACGATGCTTTATAACTTATACATTCTTTTTAAAACTCTGTTTATTTTTGGAATTATTTTGTTCTCGCCTCAGTCGACTTCACTCTTGACCAGTCGACTGCAGTGATTGTGTTCAGATTTTTTTATATTATCTGAATCGTCACTTGTTTGGGGTTTCTTTTGCTCTTCTTAGACCCGACCCGCTCGTTTTTTACTATTTATTTGGTCTCCACCATTAATCAATCCTATCTTTTAATCTCCACCTTTAATTTTTTATCTTATCTAGTAAATACCCTAGTTCCAATTCACTTTCCCCTTTTACTCTTCCTCTTCCTGACATACCAGATGGCTGCTGAAGTAGTTGGAGCTCGCTGATTGGAGTTTGCAGATTAGCGCTTGATTCTTTGCTTGAAGTTTCGTAGATTTGGTCTTATTTTTCTCTCTTTGCTGTTGGGTAACGTTTTTCTCTTATCACTTTAGGTCTTTTAGGTTGTTCTATTATCTTTATGTCGAAATCCAAAAGATCTAGGTCTTCTGCTCCTGTTGAAGATGAACAACCCCATCCTAATTACCTTCAATATTTGAGGAATCCAAACCTAGTTGAAAAATATTTTACCATTTGCCAATTGGTTATTTTTCCTGGTAGGTTAATTAACTTTCCTGATTTAGATAAATATCCAATTGCTCCACTGTTTCAACAGTGTGGATTGTTTGATCTTTTATCTCTCGTAAATCAACCCCATTACTACCCGCAACTTATTTATTTGTTTTATGATAATATGAAAGTTGCTAGTAATGATGATGGTGATGAGATAAAAATCACTACCTTTATTAAAAATGTGATTATGAAATTGGGTGTTAGGAAATTGGGACAGAATCTGAAAATTCCTTTTGATGGGTTGGATTAAGGAGAACTTGAACTTGATGATCCCTCCATTTTGTCAAAAATATTTCTTCCCCAATATTTGCTTCAAGGTCTTCCTACGACCAATAAGAATATAACCCCGCTTGCGAAGCTTGTTGCAAGAACTTTATCGTATAATATTATCCCTAAAACAGGGAGCTACGATCAATTTTTGCACGAATTACAAGCAGCTGTTTATACTATTTTTGGAAATATCCATATCAACTAAAGTCAAGTTATTTTTAGTCATCTCCACAAAGGTCACACCTCTTTCTTACCATATGGAGCTATTCTCACTCATATCTTTAGCTACTTTATGGTAGATTTAGATCAGGAGTCTAGTGTTGTGTCTCGTTATGAAACTTTTGATCGGGTCAGTCTTGCCCGTATGAAATTGCTCCATACTCCTTCCTCATTCACCTACCCGTAATGCTCCACCATACCTTTGGCCACTTCCATTCCACCTCGTTCTTCGGCATCTAGTTCGTCTTCCATTCCACCTAGGGCAAGCTTTTCTCATCCTGAAAGTCTCTATTCGTCTGTCAACTACATTATGGACCGTCAGGATCTCATTCTAGGTCGTTAGGATTCTCTAGAGGCTAGTATTTTCAACCTCACTCAGTTGTTTGTTCAGCAATTTCCTCAGCCTACTTCTGCCCCTGACAGTGACAAAGATGAAGATTAATGTTGCATGTCTTGTATTTTGCATTACTTTTCTGTTTTTTATTTTGTAAGACTTTATCTTTGACTTTGGATTATGACTTTATGTTCTTTATGTTTATGTATGACTTTATGCACTATATTTAGATGCTTATGTATGACTTTATGTTCTCTCTTTGGATTGCCTCTTGTTATACTTTCTGTTTTTTTGTTGATGCGAAAGGGGGAGACATTTTATGATGATTGGTTGTGTGCACATTTTAAGATGATTGGTTGTGCACATATCTATATGTGCACATTTTATTTTATTATTGTTGTGTGCATATTCTATCTTATTTAGGGGGAACAAAGCAAATTTAATTGTATTTTTTTGCATATCTATATGTGTGTTATGTTCAGGAGTAGCATGTTGCTTAAAGTTATTATTCTATATTGTTTAGTTATTGTGTTGTCATCATCAAAAAGGAGGAGAATGTAGATTCTTGATTTTGATGACTACAACACGATACACATATGTTCTATTTAACATGTCTCTTGCAGTGTGTACCCAAAGCTTTCAAGGTGCAAGATCAAGCTACAAGACAAGTCTCACTCAAAGCTTCAAAACATTTTCAAAGATATCAGCTCAAGAACAAAAGAGTGTCTATGTAAATCGATGTACAAAATTGTAATCTTTGATATGTTTGCTTAGAAATCTTGTAATAGCCTTGATGCACACATACACATCCCTTAGGACTAAAATAAAGTTTATTAAAAATCAAAAATGTCAAATTCAAGCTTGTATGAGTTCAGCTGTCAAGTACCAGTCAACTGTTCCAGTACGAAACAATCTGATCTTACTCAAGCTCTGACTAGTCGACTCCTTTGGCAACCTAGTCGACTGTTCGAGCAGCTTTGACAGTTTTCTGAGTATTTAAATTTGATTTTCAAATTCAAATCTTTTCTGCCGTTTGATGGCAGTTGGTTAACTATTTTCCAGCGACTCTAGAGTGTTTACTCTATAAATAGAGTCCAGATGTCACTTGGAAAAGGTTACCTATTGCATTAAACAAGTCTTTGCTTTTGTTAAAGTGTTTGTGAAAAAGAACTCAAAGTTTTCAAAGAACTCTCACTCTCTTAGACTTGGTTCTCTAATCTCAGTCATGTATAACAATGAATAAGTTCAAGACTGCGATTAGAAGTTGACCTATAGCCTCAATACAAAAAGCACATTCAAAAATCAAGGCACTAGGTGTTGTAATTTTCGATTTTTTTGTTGTTCACTCTCAGGTTGTGAAAGTGGTCCTCTCGGTTGGAGAGAAGGACTCTTGGTGTAGAGTCAGTGTTCACTCTAGGTTATAGAGTGGGGCTTTGCTCTCTCTAGTAGTGAGCGATGTATACGGGTTTGGCATAGTTGTTGCCAAAAATCATAGGGTATTCTTGTAAATCTTTTCAAGAATAGTGAAAAATCTCAAGTGGATTGCTTGGGGACTGGACGTAGGTCGGGAGGACCGAACCAGGATATATCATTGTGTTAGCATTGCTGATTCTCTGTGGTTTGATCTTTCTAACTTGTAAATTTAACTTCGCTGCAATTTATTTCTGTCTGTGTCAGATCAGTTGACTGGTAGTCCTATTAAGTCGATTTACAGACTTGTTGTTCTTCACGTTGATCAAGTCTCTTTTTTATCTGTCGATTCAGTCGACTGGTTTTTTGTCCCCGTCGACGTAACAGGTGTTTCAAGTTGAATAATTTTAAATAATTTTTAATAACACTATTCACCCACCTCTAGTGTTATCTGCCTTGCATACAAGATCCAACAGTATCACCATCTTCACTTCACACCAAATAAGTATGCAAGACATAAAACTCAACAATCTCCACCTTTGATTGCATACGCATGAATCTGTACCTGTGTGATTTAAAACTCTTCTAGATCTTTCACCTCCACTTTAACAACACATTTCTATGGCTTCTTCTACTAGTTGAACAAACCTCCACCTGATTTCCTCTAGTTGTATGCCCCCTTCAAACCCTAGTAGATGTTATCATGGAGGTACCACCCTTCACACAAATTCCACCTACATCAAGGCTCTCTCCACCTCCCAACGATATTCAAACGTTGCAGTCTCGATTTGGTAATTCTAGTGATAGCTTACTAGATAATGCTTTAGGAACAATGAGCTTCCATACACTCGACCGAGTTAACCTGCTACCACAAAGCTGGTAGAGGTTGTGCTGACCCTACCCAATTCTCCTCTTACCTTTCATTACCTTACGACGACTATCCCAAACTATCAAAACTCCACCTCAAGCTATGTACCTACAGCCATGAGCATCAAGAGTCCTCCAGAATATCAGCTTCTGCAGTATCGAAGGAATATGCATGACCTCTTCTAGTGTGAACCCTTTACCATCTGGCGTCTCAAATTCAACTTTTCTCGCACCCACTACTTCACAAATCTCTCATCTAGTCATTTTCACACTACGGCCTATTAACAACTTGTCAGTAGAAAATATCTCTCTCTCGGAGCAAATATGAGAAGAACTTTTCGAATCAAGATACTAATTTGAATTTACATCTGAAGAATTTGATACAAGAAGACAGATCGAAGTTATCAGATTCACCTGATTTACCTGAATCAGTTGCGTTGACTACTTTCCTGACGCAACCACTTATGACAGTCTCTCTTGTAATGCCCAATTCCTCCACAATAGTGGCAACGAATTTTACCCTTGTGTGCCACATCTCTTCTAGTTGAAGTATCACCATCCACCACAAAACACCTTGTAGAAATATACCCTCTTTTATGAGTCTCCTTTCTTAGTTCATCTTCCTTCAGACTCTTAATCACCCCAGCTACTGTAAGTGTCTCACTGGCTAATTTACCATGTAGCATCGTAGTTATCAAGTGATCATAAAAAGTTGGCAGTGAATAAATCAAGTTGAAAGCTTCTCCTCTTCGCTAAGATCATCAGCGTTAATCGCCTTCAGTTCAGATACTACCTTACTGAACTCCACAATATGATCTTGAAGTTGGGTACCTTCCTTCATTGAGAACCTAAACAGCTTCATCTTCCAATACATTCGATCTAGTAACGACGACCCCAAGTAATCAGATTTGAATCTCGTGCATAGACTCGCCGCATTTGTCTGCTCAAGAATATTACACTTGACTTCGTCCGTCAATAGCAACTGGATTAAACTCAAGGCCTTCAAACAACTCATACCTCTTCTCCTGCTTCATGTCGGTTGGCTTATTCTCTTCTAGGGCAAGGTACAAGTCATCTGAACCAAAACATCATACATGTCCACCTTCCATAGATTGAAGTTGATCTTACCATTAAACTGCTTGATCTTCGTCATTTGATCTGTCAACTTCTCCAAAAAAACTTGAACAAACCCACGAACCTGATTGTTGTGATACCACTTGTTAGGAAAAAAGGAGGATCTTGTTGAGCCTTCGACATAATCAACACAAACCACCAAGCAAAACTAGATCACACCAATCACACAAAGCACACAAGAGTTGTCCCGGTTGGGGATTTCGCCTTAATCTAGGGGAGGAAGAACTGAGATGTTATTTCAACTAGAGAAGATACAAGAATGTTACAATTCTCACCACGACCCTTTTTCAAGCCAAACTGAAACTTGCTTGTTGTTTACAATGAAGAAATCTCTCACCCTCTCAGATGAAGTACTCTCTCATTCTATTCGACACTCAATAGAATCATATCATTCTATAAGTTGTTATAATTGATTATATAGATATCTAGAGAAACCCTGGTTTATTTATCTTGATACAATAGCCATCTGATGTATATTAAAGAGATAAACATACAATTAGATCCGTATGATCTAACCAGAAGATAAAGTGGGCTTCAATCGAATCAACAAACCCGCACCCAAAAAACCCATCAGCTCCACGGATGGTCGACCGCACATAGTTGCAGTCGACCGCAACCTCCCAATCTCCAACCCGAGTAGGGGACAGTCGACCGCACAATCTTTCGGCTACTAGACCGGATATTATGTTTGTTGTGAGTCTATTATCAAGATATATGCAAGTGCCAAGTCAAGTTCATATTGGAGTTGCGAAAAGAGTGTTAAGATATCTGCATGACACACTTGACTATGGAATTTTGTACAAGGAAACGGAAAATTTGAGTATCATTGGGTGCACCGATAGTGATTGAGCTAGTTGTTTTGATGAAATGAATAGCACTTCCGCCTATGTTTTCTCTCTTGGATCGGGGTTTGTTTATATGCTTCAAAGAAACAAAGTGCAGTGGCTCAATCCTTTGCTGAAGCATAATATATTGTAGTAGGAAAAGCTATATCTAAAGTGGTATGGCTTCAAAAAAATCTTGAAGACATTGGAGAAAAGCAACAGAAAGGAACCACCTTGTATTGTGAAAACAAATCAACCATTGCCATTGGAAAAAATCTGGTCAATCATGAACGGACAAAACATATTGCAATCAAGTATCACTTCATCAGAGAAGCTATTGAGAAAAATATAGTTCAGCTTGAGTATTGCAGGTCAGAGGAGCTGTTGGGCGGTATTCTCACCAAAGCACTTTCAAAGGAAAAATTCTGCTATCTCAGAGAGTTCATTGGTGTGGTGAAGAAAGAACATTAAGGGGGAATGTTGAAATTAATGTGCGTTCTACTTATTTCTAGAGTTCACTATTTTAATTTATCAAAGTCTTTTCTTCTCCCATAGGGATAGTATCATCCCTAGTAGTTCATCTCTCTCGCCTTCGAAGGCGCCCAATTTAGTCTGAATTAACCCGGTGATTGCTTCCCAATCATCCCCAAAACCTAAGTTTAAAGCCTCGGATATGTCGTCGGTTACTAAGTCAGTTGTGGCCTCTGTCGCCGCCCCTTCTCCTGCCAAAACTGAGCCAATTAATGCTGATTCATGTGTGGCGCATTCCTCTACCGACCATGACAGCAAATGGCCAGTTTGGAGTGTTAATCCACATTTCTCAACGGAGCAGGGCAATATAAAGAATCTGTGAATGTTTCATCTTTGAGTACAGACAAAGCAAAGTTGGTCACTCATAAGTCTTCTTCTGCTATTCCTCCCGTCTCTGATGAATGGACCAATTCTGACAATCTATCGGCTGAAGAAGAAAAAGGATTAGCTTTTCCTCTCTCTGGTTGCAAGGTAATCACTCACTCTCTTACTATACAAGTTAATTTTTTCCCTAAATCTAAGCATGATATCGTATTATCATATGCTTTCCATATGAATCCACATTCTCAGTTACTGTCCATTTATTTACGTAGTTACATTCTCCCTCTATTTAACTATGGTTATGGATCGGCAGATTCTTGTAACCCCTGTTTCCTGTATTCGTATTTTTCTGCTGTATTTCATTTCCCTTTACCCTTTTATCAATCCAAGATCTGTATTTTTGTCCCAGTTCCAATAAAAATCATTTCATTGTTTCGACTCAATTTTGTGCCAATACTTATTACAATTTTATTGTTCTTATCTGCTCTGATTTTTCGTTCTTCATGAAGAGTTGACTATCTCACCTCATCTATTGCATATTCCCTAATTAGAGTGAATTTTGACTCAATCTCCTTTGGATCCTACTCAAACCCGTTAACCAATAACCTAAAACCCATAACCCAATACTATTTAAACCCTAACCTAACCTAATTAACCCTAACCCTAAATCTATACTGTTCTACCCTAATTACACAGGCGCCTACAATCTCCCGTCTCCTTCTTCCTCCGCTCTGCCTCGAAAACCCAAATCCCCTAGTCTTCGGCCCCTTGTTCCGTCGCCGCCTTCAGCTCCAGCCATTCCCATCACCTTCACCATCGTCCTCCTCGCGATGCAACAGCAGCGATAGCGCCCGCCGCCAGCACCTTCCCCAGTCGAAGTCCCCTAAACCCATCGAAGCTTCCCCTCGACTGCTCCCTAGTTGCCTCCTCAACAAGCCTGCTACCAGTCGTCGCCACCTTGAGCGCCACCGCCGCTCATCATCCTCGTCGCTCCACCTTTCGCTTCGACAAACCATCGCATCTTCATCTCGTCGAGCCCCCCTCAACCACTACCATTTTTTAAGCCACCTTGCCCCGTCGCTGCCGCACCTTCCTGCTCCTGCCACCGTGCTGTGCTTTTGTGCACCACCCCAGTCTCCCGCCGTCGAGCTGCTCCTCCCTCTCCTATGTTTCCTCCGAAAACAGAGCACGCCATTAACATTGTGGTCCGAGCTCCTCTCCCCACAGTTGCAACCAGCGACCTGCACCCCCGGCGCACCTCGCTGTCCGCATGCCGCCGACAGTCGCCCCACCGTGGGTGTCACCAACCGCCGCCGTGGTCACCGTCCCCTCTCCCACCAACTCTCTCTCTCTCTGTCGATGTGTAGAAGGAAGAAAAAGGGGATCAACTGAATCTGGGCCATCCGATCTGATCAAGATCGTGATCATCAATCAGATCGCTCCTAGGTCACCTGCTCTCACCAGATCTGATCATCACCATCTGATCGGATCTCAGCTCTCCATCAGTAGATCTGATCAGATCCGATCTGAGCTGTCCGTTGGTCTGATCTTGATCGCCATCAAGATCTGTGTCGGGATCCGTTCCCGTTAATCCTCCGTCGGATCATCATCTACACCCCAAGGCAAGTATCTTCTTGTACATTTCGTTTTCTAGTACAAGCTTTTCCTTGAAAATAATGCAAGTAGATTGTAAATGTGACTCATATTTGTTTATCGTTGATGATCTCATGTTTCGCCTTATCTATTACATGATCTAAGAGTCACAACCCTTCGTTGATACACTAGTTCACAACTAGTATAATTTTGATACATTTCATGCAAAAAGTGTCTTATTTGGTTTCTGACCTGTCTTAGCTTGCTATTTCGACCCCGATTAAATCAGAATCTGAACTTGAGTCCTGAATATGAAACTTAGCCCCATATGTCTAGTTGATCACCCTTTTGACAGAATTGAATTCTGAGTTACGGTTTAGGAGATATCGCAGTTTTACTACTGCTGTGTCTATAATCGCAGATTCATAAAAAACTGCTGCACCACTTTGGTTTAAAATTATTTTAACTATGCTATTAGTAAGTAAATGACTTGAAATTTTTCATGCTGATACTGGACACCCTATAGAAAATTCTCTAATTTTCTCAGAATTAATGAATGACGTTTCAACCCTGTTTCATATGTATAAACTCAGTTTTACAAATTCTGGCTGAACACAAATGTTGTATAGTTTGCTGTTAATTGCTACAACTTTTATGTGTCTTAATTATATTCATTGGAACCGAACAGGAGTATAGTTTCTAGACCTTCTGACGGATCCACATTTTCTATCTTGTAGCGATGGAAATCGCAATTTTGGTGCAGTAATGTCATGCTGTCCAGATTTGGAATTCTCGTCGTTCTTGATATTCTAATTTGTTTTGACCCTCGAACATGTATCCTACCTAGCTTAGACTTGTTCCCTATTTCTGATCATGTATACTTGATCTGTTTCGCACACTTTCATGCTTGGTTGATAATAATAATAAATAACAAGCCGGGGTTTAAAGGAAAGACCATAGTAGTGGACAATGTAGGTAAGTGTACTCGGAAGGGGGCCCGTGTTTCCCAGTACTTGGTTTCTGAACTTGTTGTATTTTGAGGATATTCATGAACCCATTACTTGTTTCATGAACTTGTTGTGCATTCATGAACCCACGGTTGGTTCTTGAACTTATTAGTGCATTCACGAACTTGGTTCGTGAACTTGTTACATTATTTTTGTATTCATGAACCATGCTTGCTTGATACTTGATATTTGAGTACACCGTCCTATAAAATCCACCACTAGGCCTAAACGTAACTGATTGTATGTAACAACCATGTAGTAAAAGTATAGATGCATGAAGTGCTACCTAGATAGAATTAAACATTAGACTTGAGATTAACTTGTTACTTGTACACACTTGATACCCTACTTGATGCTCGTTACTTGAGACTTGTTACTTGAGACTTGTTACTGATACTTGTTACTTGTTACTTGATACTTGTACGTGATACTTGTTACTTCATGCTTGATACCATTACATGTTCACTTGCCACTTGTTCTACTATTAGTACTTGTTACTTAATCTTGTCACTTGAGTTGTCTTTCTTGCTAGCTAGTTTCTTAAATCTCCCTACTTATTGCATCCCTATTATATTATGTTATACATTCTTGATTCCAAATCTTGTTCTATATTTCTTGCATTTGTTTTCATACCCTTGCTTGTACTACTTGCGGCCCTAACTTGCACTAAGGGCGTTTATCTTGTTTTCTCTATTTTTTTTCTTTTTTATATTTATGTATACAGATTTTGGAGACAAATTGCCTGTTGGAATTGTTGAGCAAGACGTTCTAGGCTTCGCTTGGAGAAAAGACTTGCTTTAAATATTTTGTTTTTTTGAGTTATTTATTTCTTTTGCTACTTGAATCTTGTAACGGGCTTATAGTCCCGAGTTTTATCTTTTGATCTAGATTTGAAAACTATTTGGGATATTATTATTTTGTTTCAACTGTTTCTGTTAATTAATAAATTATTCATGCATGCGTGGTTGTGTATATCGCATTACGTGCCATTCGTAGAAGTGGTATACTATTAAGTTTCGTACGTGATGTAACACCGATGCCACATAATGGGTGTCGACCTCCTAAAAAAAGACGCCGCCTCCCTAATTAAATAGACACTTGAAATGTCCGGTTCAACAACCGAGAGAAAGAACAGGACCAGAAACGAAAGAAGAAAGGGGCCTGAAAGAGAGGCACTTTTCTTGTTATGATGCTGAGTCGATCCTACAGCTTATGAATGATGAAAATCATTCGCTGGGCTTCATCACGTGTTTGTATTCCGTATTTTTGGGAAGCGGGGTGTGACAATTCTGTTCCAAATTCGGATTATTATTCACAGATTTTATTATCCTTTCGGGTCTTATCCGAACCTCCTATTTCAACTTTTCCCCTTCCTCTTGTAATCATTTTAAGGTTATTTCTTCGGGTAATGTGGATGCGGACTCCTCACCCTTGTTGGGGTATGTAGTCCCAGATTCTAGTAATCTGGTTTCCTCGTCCCTTATTTCTTCTATTTCCCCTTCCTCTCTTAATCTTTTTAAGGGTGTTTCGCCCAGTTTGGTCCATTCTGATTCTACGCATTTGGTCGGATCGGTCATTCCAAACCCATGTATACAACCTTCCGCGTCTTCCCCTATTGAGAATCAACCTTCACGCTCTTTTAATGAAAAGAATTTTTTCCCATAATAAGGTATCTAAATTACCTTTTATTCATGTCAGCACACGTATTCGTGCTAATCATGAATCTCACTTATCAACTTCTTCAAAAGCTTCTTTTGTAGCTCAGATTCGTAATTTAGAAATTCCTCTGTTTGCGGTTGGTAACACTTCCCAGGAGACCCTGGGGTCGGTCTATCAAGTGCACTTTGATTCCTTGTCCAACTCGGACATTCTCCAACTTGCGTCAGATATGGGTTTTGTATTAGACCCATCTAAGTAGATGTTATTAATTCAATTCGTAATTTAGAAATATCTAGAGCTAGTGAGAACAATCACTCTTATGATTAGTGTTTCCTAGAATATTCGGGGGCTTGGCAGTTCAAAGAAACAACAAGCTGTCTTCCAATTGATCTTTTCTACCTGCTGTTCTTTGATTTCGATTCAAGAATCGAAGTTACATTCCACTTCTCCCGCTATTCTCCATTCTATTGGTGGGTCTCTTATTACCAAATGGATTACTTTGGACTCTATTAATTCACAACGAGGCATTCTCTTTGGTTACAAAGAGTCCATTTTCAACATAATCTCGATTCACGTCTTAACTTTTTCCTCATTGTTTGCCTTAAATGGCTTGAATTCAACTGTAATCTCACCATTGTATTGGTTTATGGTCCATCTACAGTAGATCGTCGTAATTAGTTCTGGAGTGAATTTGATTCCTTCGTTGGTAGTATTAATGGTTATTGGATTTTCTGTGGTGATTTCAATGTCACTAGATTTTTTCACGAAAGACTTGGTAATTCATCAAGTATGAGTGATTATCATTGTTTTAATGATTGTATACATTCTATTGATCTCATTGATCTACCTATTAATGGTAGATCGTTCACATGGTCCAATATGCGCCTTAATCCATCAATGGCCAAGTTAGATCGTTTCCTGGTCTCTCAGGATTGGGTAACCTTCTTCCACAATTCTTTCGTCCAAGCCTTGCCTAATCCTTGTTCGGACCATGTGCCTATTACTCTTCATTCTAATTATAACTTTACTAAACCGTTCCAATTCCGTTTTAAGAGATTCTGGCTATAGGACCAAATCTTTGTCAATCTCATTATTAACTGTCTGTAACGCCCTGAACTTCCTATATGGAGAATTCGAGACACGAGCCAGAACCTTTTCATTCAATTAGTTACAATACACAGAAAACAGGAGAATTTAAAACTTTTTATTCAACACCCAATGTATTATACAACTGCAATACATTACTATAGTGTTACCATAATACCTTTACATTCCCAAGTATTACAACTTTCAACAATCTTACATCAGAGTACAAGGAATGAAGAACAACACTTGGTAACTCTCACTTGAGTACTTTTCAACAATAGATAATCAACGTAATTATTACAACGGAAACTAAACATGATATTGACTCCTCCCTTTCCTTGCCTTGAGTCCTCATGAATCTCGCACATGTACTTCTACGATCCAGTATCTATTGAAGTGGGGATGTCAGTATTCACTGACGCTTTAAGGCTGATAACATGGCAGCGAATCTCCCAAAACAACATACAGAAACATGGCAATTGTGTCGGTGTAGTTTAAGTATTCGTGAGTGCTATGACTAGAATCTAACGCAATATTAACTAAAACTAGGATGCTCCTATTCTAATGCCAGCAAGTCTCCGAAGCAACATGCATCCCATACTACATGCGCCCCATCTTAAGCCGTTTCTCCATATATTGGGATTTGAATCCGCGTTATGAATTTCTAATTGTACACAACCTATTCCTGACAGATACAACGTGACTGATGAGGTTGCAGACGTGGTCAAGTCCCACTAATGCAGTCCGCTCATGGTGTCTATGTTTGCCACTACTACCCGGCTAACCGGACCTCACTCAAAAACCAGACGAACCCTCGGGGTTTCCGCCAACAGGAGAGCCCCCTGCTGCCCCCTAGCCAAACCGTAGTCTATGTCCTGTTCACTTCCCCGGCATAGGACCCGACGGAGTTCCGGGGTCCATCCCCCTAGCTCCGCCCGCCTTATCATGGCACTTCAGGAGTTAACAGTGTGAGATACGCAACCCGTGCTCCCAACTCGTGAGAAGGCACCATACGTATCCCTTTGACGGGAAGGTATAACCCGATAATACCACCTAAGGTCTGCCCCAAGGACGAGTTGGTCGTAAGGGGCCCCCTACAACCCACTCCTCTCTTTCCGGCAAGAGGTTTAAGTAAATGATCTTTATAAGCCACTACCATAATGATGTCACTAACCCTGAACAATCCTAGGGATGACAATATTATAACCACAACATGCTAGGTCTTAAGTTAGACCTCGCAAGACAACTCTACCAGGCTACTCATCATAGACTTACAAGAATCCCTAAGGATCTAATTCATGGCCTATCGATCCAAGACCCCGGCAATACGAACATACATGCATGCCACTACAATGAACTTGGATTCCGTCTATACTCCGGTCCTCGATCAACCTACACCGGTTAAGATCCGACGGCACACAAGGAGTGACTCGTCCACAGTCCTTTAGGAATAAGAAAACATATGTCTTGATGGTCGATAGCCCCAAGGGTAATAATATCGCCCTAGACGAGTCATAATAAAAATTGCATACTAGCTAACAAGCTACATACGAGTAAACTAACCTTATACAAGCCAATAAGCTATGTATGAATCAACAACCACCTACGAGCCAGTCAAGCCGCGTACGAGGAAGAACATACATACAAGCCAAATAAACTACGTATGAGACCCACAGCTACATATGAGCCAGTCGAGCCACATACGAGCACAACCATATGCAACAACCATACAGGTAATCAAACCTAGAAGCAACCAAACGTGCTTACTAGCAACTTGGTCTTCAATAATTAGTAGCAACAGAAGAATCTACTAATAGTCTATGATAGGAATTCTACCAATGAAAAGCCCGAAAGCGACATAACAACTTTTATCGAACAAACTATTACTAGTGACCCTCCCAACCCTTATTACCCATAAGGATGAGAAATGCCCCCATGATAGGGTCCAATTCCAATTTGAACCTCACACACTAGAACTCACGGTTTCCTTTCAAAATGAACTAGAGCTATATGCGACTGGATTCTCGGGTTCTCTCTCAAGTTGAGCTAGAATCACCTAGGAGCTAGATGCAACGGTTCATGGTTCCTTTTCAATCTTTCACTACCACGTAGAATTCAAGTGCGGTTCTATTGACTAGAATGCTACAATACACCATTCAAGCATGCATTTCTCTAACTATGTAATCTCAAACAGGGGATTCCTTCTAGGGAATTAACTAGAACTACTTCACAACACAATATTGCAACTATCATATGATTGGTCCTTCACTAACGCTACAACCACGACATAGATACAACTTAAGTAGAAGCTACTACAAGTTAAGGCACGAATAGCTACTAGATTTAAGCATGGATGTCTCCTACTACTTTAAGCATGGATAATTGCTACAACCTACCCATGAGTGCCAACAATTTAGCTTGGTATATCACTTAAACATTATTCTACAACAATTCTTAAGTATGGTAGGAACCTACAACAAATCTTAAGCATAACATACTACTTAAGTATTCCTACAACAATCTTAGGCATGGTCGGTGATTGAACATTAATCTTACACATTCCTAAGCAAGGTATTCAACTTCAATATTAATTAAACATCGACCCTACAACAATTTAAGTATGGTAATACTACTTATCATTAGTCTAAGCATGGTATACAATTTTCCTACAACCACCTAAGCATGGATTGTGCTTTCCTACAACAATGTAAGCATGGTAGGTGATTAAACATGAATCCTACACAATCTTAGCATGGTATGTATTTTAAGTAGAGACCTACAATATTCTAAATATGGTGATACTACTTAGTATTAATCTAAGCATGGTATGTATTCCAAGCAGAGACCTACAACATTCTAAACATGTATAATGGTTCCTACTACAATCCAAGCATGGTATAATATTTCCTACAACAATCTAAGCATGTATAATGGTTCCTACTACAATCTAAGTATGGTATAATAATTCCTACAACAATCTAAGTATGTATAATAGTTCCTACTACAATCTAAGCATGGTATAATAATTCCTACAACAATCTAAGCATGTATAATGGTCCCTACTACAATCCAAGCATGGTATAATAATTTCTACAACAATCTAAGCATGTATAATGGTTCCTACTACAATCCAAGCATGGTATAATAATTCCTACAACAATCTAAGTATGTATAATGGTTCCTACTACAATCCAAGCATGGTATAATAATTCCTACAACAATCTAAGCATGGTATAATAATTCCTACAACAATCTAAGCATGTATAATGGCTCATACTACAATCTAAGCATGGTATATATTTTTCCTACAATGATCCAAGCATGATATAAGACTTTCCTATCATAATCTAAACATGGTATTTATTTTTCCTACAACATGTATACAACATAAGCATGGTTCTTTTCTACATTAAACCTACAACATGGTAGACATTAAAACATAGACTTTCTACAAAAATATAAACACAACATAAACATCAACCTATAACTATTTAATCATGGATATCTACTACAATGGGAGCATGGGTTACTACCATACTTCTAAACAAAATGTCATTTACTACTTCAACATGACCTTACTTATATATAAACATAAATATCTACTACAACTTTACTTAAGCATAAACATCTACTACTACTCTATTTAGGCATAAACATCTACTACTACTACTTTTCTTAAGAATAAGCATCTATTTCTTACCTATTTAAGCATGAACTACAATACTACAAGTAGTCTACCTTTTTTTATTAATTACAAGCCCTACATAAAACAACATTATTTCTTTAACCACTTATTTCTTACATACGACAAGCCTATCTTTTTATTAACTAAGAATTAAAAATATTTTGTTAACTATCAAAGTAGAGACCAAAAACCAAGAAGGAATTACTTTTAATAGTCCACAACCCCAAAATGGGTAGTAATTAGTTCTATGTGCTAAAAATCATATGCGTGTGCCAAGTCCTTGTTTTAGTCCTACATCCCAAATAGGTATGTACTCAATAGTCATATGCATATGTGTATGTCCAATGTCAAGTCCTACAACCCCAAAATGGGTGTATACACAAGTCATCATGTGTTTATGTTCTTAGTCTAAACAACAACAAGAACAACCATTTCAACAACCAAAAGAGTCAATCTTTATGTTTATTTAGTACTACTACTTATCACATTTCTTTTTTATCCATATTATGCTACAACATACAACAACACTATCACAAGAACAAGCACCCAAAACAAAAGAAAACAAAACAAGGAAGATAAGGAGAGGAAGGAATCAAAACAACAACTCAAACAACCAAAAAAACAAGTGGAGAACCCCCACCTTTCTTTCTTGTTGGAAGGACTAGCCTAGCAACCTTCTCCTTCCCCTAAGCTTGAAAGCTCCTATGAAACCTACAATGAAAACTCTCTTGTTAGAGTGGGTTCTCTCTTTCTTTTTCTTTCCTTTCTTTTTTCTTTGTGTTTTTGTAAAAAGTGAGACAAGTGAAGAAGGAGGGGGTATTTATAGGTGGAGGGAAAGGTGGAGAGTGCAAAATTGCACTCACCAAAGTGCACAAAAACCCCTAGCTCATGGAGGCCGGCCATGCCCTTGTAGGGAGGTAGGGTGAGGTGGAGGTATGGGCTAGGGTGTGAGGTGGAAGCATGGTGAAAAGATAAGGTTTCTAGAATAGTTTTTCCTAATCTTCTCATGCATACTTAACTTAGGTTAACCATTCAAATAAAAACCCTGATAATCTAATAGGTTTGTCATAATGAGGACACGTATTTTGTCCAAAAATACACAACACACAATTTGTATAATGTACTAATCGACATACTGCATACATGTGTATATATATATGCGTATACCGAAAATCTTCGCATAATCCGCATAAAAATGATTTAATTTTGAAAATAATAATAAAATAAATTTTATTATTAGTTCGGAAGATCACGGTACCAATTTGATATAATACGGATGTACTGACCGGTGTACAGATAATGTCTATGAACAAACCGGGTGAAAATCGCCACAATAATTCGATTTTGGAATTAAAACAAAATAATAATAAAATAATAATTTATACAAGGTAATATCTGCCTGGGATATTGCACTGTCTTTCCTCTGTGACGAGTTCTCATTGGCTAGGTCAGATTCTCCTTAAACTTCATGCAGTCAAGCATAGGTGCAAAATTTGGCGCAAAGATAGATTTGGACATTCTCAAGCTCTGAAGAACTATTTTTTAGTAATATTAATTCCAATGATTAGCTTGAAGAGCAGGGTCCCATTTCCAATTCTCTCAGGATGAAAAGAACCGAGTACAAAAGAGAGTACGCTTCTCTTATTCATCTTGATCACATTAAGTGGGCTTAACGAGCTAAGATTCGTTGGCTCAAAGATGGTGATTACAACACTTCTTTCTTCTGTAACTTTGCCTCCCACCGTCAAAGATGCAACAATATCACTTCCATTGTCAAAAATAATGTAGAACTCAATTCTACTGTTGATTTTCATTCTGCTTTCCTCTCATTTTACAAAAATCTTATAGGATCTTTTGAATCCCGTTCTATTCACCTTGATTGGGAACAACTATATGGTAATGATTCTGCTGATCTTTCCTGCCTTGAGGTGCATTTCTCCTTAGAAGAAATTAAAATGGCAGTTTTTTTCCATGAAGAGCAATTCTGCTCCTGGTCTTGACAGGTTTCCTATGTTCATTTTCCAAAAATTTTGGGATCTCCTGAAAGATGACCTCCTTGAGATGTTTTCTGATCTTCATCAAGGTTATTTTTCTTTTGACCGTATTAATTATGCACCCATCGTGCTCATTCCCAAGATCCTTGGTGCTAACAAAGTTGCGGCGTTCCGTCCTATCCGCCTTCTAAACACCATTTTAAAAATCATTATGAAAGTTCTTTCCACCCGCCTTAGATTGGTCATCTCTCCTCTCATTGACCCTGCTTAGTCGGGTTTCATTGAAGATAGATTTATCCTTGATAGTGTGGCTTGTGCTCAAGAGATTATCTCTAGTTGTCATCAGACCAATTCTGAGGGGATTCTTTTAAAATTAGACTTTGAAAAAGCTTACAATAAAGTCAATTGGGATTTTCTATTTGAAATTCTTCTTCACCGTGGCTTTGGTCTAAAATGGATTGCTTGGATTAATTCCAGTCTATTCGCTAGCATTTCCTCTATCATCATCAACGGTTCGGAAGGCAATAAATTCAAATGCAAAAGTGGTCTACGACAAGGAGATCCTATTTCTTCTCTTGTATTCTCTCTTGTTCCAATTTAAACTCCTTCTTAATGCATGGAATACCAATTTAATTGAAGGGTTAGGGGGGTTCCAGGGTTTTAGAGGTGTCCTCAATTTACAATATGTAGACGATACCATTTTTTTTGCTAAGCTTAATGGTTCTTCCATTCAAAATCTTAAGCTCCTCCTGTTTATTTTTGAAAAGGCTTTAGGCCTTACGATCAATTTCAATAAAACTTCTTCTCTTTGGCTTGGTGGGTTCGTCAACCGCCACGTTGAGATCGCCCATTTCTTCAATTGCGCTTCTGCCTCTTTTCTTATTCTTTATCTTGGTATTCCATTAAGATGGGGTAAATTACACAAGTCAGATTGGAATTAGACGATTGATAGAGTCGAGACTAGACTCAGTGTGTGGTCCGGTAGACAATTATCGCAGGGTGGTAGATTGATTTTAGTAAACTCGGTTCTTTCTTCGCTCCCTTTATATATGATGTCCTTCTTCTACGTTCTCTCCTGGGTTATTAAGAAGATTGATCAGATTAGAAGAAACTTTTTCTGGTCTGGCTCTGCAGATTATAGAGCGGGTAAAAATCTGTGTAACTGAAAGTTAGTGTGTAAATCTAAGCTCGAGGTTTAGGTGTTCTCAATCTCAGAAACCAAAATTTGGCTCTGCTGGATAAGTGGTTATGGAGAATCCTAAAGGATGATAATTTGCCTTGGGCTCGCATGATTATTCATAAATGTCATTCTCGTCACAGAATCTGGGAGTTGTTCCCCACCTTATCCCCTTCGTGTCCCCCTTCTTGAAGGGTGTATGGAAAACTGTGGAACCTTTTAAGTGCGGGTTACTCAAAATGTGTGCTGATGGTTCCAAGGTCAATTTTTGGACTGATCTTTGGTTGGGAAATTACAAAATTGCTTCTATGTTCCCCGACTTGTTTCATTTAGCTCTCAAACCTCTCGCCACTGTGGCAAACTATATTGTGGTTATAAATGATCTCAGAGTGGAATAATCCATTCAGAATATTGCTTCCTCCGTCCCTAGTTCCTAAATTCATTGACCTTCTTTCTAATTTACAATCCTATTCTCGGCATCCTAATGAAGATGTCTGGTGGCGATGGACTACTTCGGGTTCTTATTCTATCAAATCTTTTTACAACTTCATTAATCACGGTGGTGTTACCTCACCTATTGCTTAACCTATTTGGAGCAACTCTGTTCCGCTTAAGGTTAAAATTCTTACGTGGCTGGCTATTCAGACTAGATTACTGACTGTGGAGAAACTCAACAAGATGAATTTAGCCTTAGGTCAACTTTTTTCTTTATGTTTATCGTACCAGGAGGATGCAGGCCATCTTTTCATAAGTTGTGCTTTTGTTACTCCTTATGGACGATTTGAATGAGTGCTTGGCACGTCCAATCCCGTCCTAGTTGTGTTGATTCTTGGTGGACGAGATGGAGGTGCCATAGTGTTAAGAGCGAGGTGCTCAAATCGTGGGATTTATCTATGATGGCTCTCATATGGATTATTTGGAAAGAAAGAAATGACCGGATTTTCTCTAACACCTCTCGTTCGATTTATGGTCTTGTTGAAGATTTACTTTTCTTCACTAAATTTTGGGCTTTGTTTTTATCTCATAATAAAGTTGTTGCTCTTCAACTTCATCGCCTTGGTGCGGTAGCTGCTATTTTTCTTCAATCCACTTATCTGCCTCCTTAAGTTTTTGTTCTATCTCTTATAGCGAGTTTTTTCTTACTCTAATTGCTTGTAGTTTTCCTTTTCTATTGCAGATCTGAGCTACAAGGTCCTTTTTTGTGGTTGGGATCATCAGTTCCAGGCGTGTAGTGGTTTTGCTTGGGATTTAGTCTATCCCTTCTCTAGAAGTCTGTTATGTTTTTTGGTTGCCTTTTCTCTTTTCACCCTTTTGTATTTTTGGATGCAAGCACTCTGTTATTTTGACTAATTTGCTTTGTTTGTAATTATTATATGATGTTCGCTCTTCTCTCTTTTGTTCTCATGTTCTTTTATCCCTATAGTTCTTTTTAGAAGTCTCAATCGTTCTATTATCCTATTAAGTTGTTTTGGTGCTACTTGGATTGGCTGTATCAATTCAGGTGTCGGATTCTGGTTTCATGGTATTGACTATTGGAGTTCATCGATCGATGCTCCTTGTAGCTGATGCTTACCTTCGCTGAATGATCTTCTTATTGCTTTTTATTGAGTTCAGTGATGACTTTCATCGATCATCAGGGTGTTCTCTTGGCATTTCTTTCTTCTCCTGATTTTGTTTGTCTATCTGGTTCCTGCTCTTAAGTGCCAAGAGAACTCCTTTTCGAATATGATTGCTGCCTTGCTGAATCCTTCTGTTGGTGTGTGGCTGCCCTCTTTGGTTGAGTTTGGTCGATTTTGGAGGCGCACCTTTATCCTGTGGTTTTGCCAAGTGCTCAGTTCTGTTATGCTGAAGCTCTATTGCTGCTTGGCATTGGTGCAGATGCTCTGATTGGCTGCGCTTACCTGCTTTTGGCTTTCGTCATTGATAAGCGGATAGTTTTGCTTGCCTGTTTGTTGTGATTACCTGTATTCTGATGCTAATATCTTATTAGTTTTTGGCTTAAGTGTATTGAGTTTGCCTGCTTTTTTATTGTTGCTTTATTCAGTTTGCCTTCTTGTAAGCTGCTCACTTGTATGATACTTTTTCGCTTTGTTATATGGGAAAAAGGGGTATGAGCAACTTGCTCATTTAGTAAATAAGTAATTAATGATGTGGCATGCATGTAATTGGAAAATCCTTAAAAGGGTTAGTTGTCCAATGTATCACATGCATGTCACATAATCACTTGTTCATTTACTAAATGAGCAAGTTGCTCATATCTCTTTTACCCTTATTATATATATATTTTGGGCTAGAGTCAGCCAACTCTATCCTTTTTATCAAAAAAAAAAAAAAAAATTCTCAAAGTCTTTGGATGTTGTACCAGCCTAAGTTAATGATGTATTAGAGTACCAATGAGTCTCTTTTATTCTCTAGGATAGAAATCTCTAGAGTTTAGCTACTAAATATTAAAGCCTTGCTGGTGTATTGAAAATTAATTCAATTAATAGAAGCTCAAGAGCTCTGCAGCAGCAACTCAGTATTCATTTGTCTCCATAAACACTTTCGCATTTCAAGTTTTCCCATTCTCATCCTTTGATTCGAACATTAACTTATTTAGGCTGCTTCATACTCATATGGAAAACACGAACAGAAGTGTGTCTGATGTCTAATGTTTAAACAGGCTCAAGCAGCGTGTTCCGTAAAGCCCATACCCTATTTATGCTTGGACCATTCTTTCAACATCGTCATGAAAAAAAAAACTCTCGCATTATTGCGTGGGTTCAATCATGAAGCAAGTTTACTCCACAAATTAAGAATACGACTTTTACAATCAATTCTAATAACCCTCTAAATTTAGTTGCTTCTAGAGCGCCAATTCCATCAACTCTATTGCTTCAAATGTGTGTGTATCTCCCAATTATCTGTGTGTCGGTTAAATTATTCCCCCCAATTTTCCTGTTTGTATGGAAATTATGGTCGAGTTATTTACCCAGCCTTCTTTTAGGGTGTTGATATGGGTTAGGTGACGTGGCCCCTTCTGGACCACAGGATCCCCTCATAAAGCATGTGCCGCCGGATCATCCGGGTCCGCCACGTCAGCGCGTAAACAGCCCAGGTCTCTGCCACATCAGCCTGTAAACCGCCCAGGCCTCCACCACATCAGCCTATACCGCTTGGGCCTCTGCCACGTCAGGCCCAAGGGCAACCGGATCTGGACCCGTCGGGTCCAGACCCGGTTGGCTTCTCCTATAAATACCAGACCCTCTACCCCTTGCCAAGGTAATCAATCTTTTCCCTACAAAAACCTAGTTACTGTTACTCTCTTTCAGTAGCTGACTAGATCATCAGAGGGTCTACCACCGGGACCAACCCCGGTATTCCTAGACCGTGTGCAGCTACACGAGACTCCGGATCCGAGCCTCCAGATCCGAGCCGAGCATCCCATCTCCGCCTTACTCACGTCTATTCCCGAACCGTTCCCCCTGGCTGAGGATCGGTGTTACCGTCCGCACTAAAGCTTCCTCCACCAATACAAATCGAGAAGAGCTCACGTCCGGTGCACCCACACCCCCAAAAACAAACCACATTAGGTTGGAGCCGTCTGTGGAAAACCTCTAGTGTAGACACCGGCCCGAGCTCAGCCATTAACGGTATCCCGTCCATCCGAGCTCGCATGGCGCCCAAGGCCAGGAGAGCTGTCACCTCTGCGCGTCGCCAGGACGTCCCTCCTAAGGACGACCCTGCCGACGCTCATGGATGCAACAATCCGGGGATCAGCCATGGACACCAGTCAGTGGCTTCCCGTTCGGTCGTGCACGACCTACGCTGGGTCATCCAGAAAAGACAAGAAAGCTAGACTAGGGGAGGGGCCGCTTCCAACTTGGTCCCGAACCATCCCAGACCACCGCCCCAAGGACGGGCACCGGCGCTCAGCCACGTCGGCAGGAGGCCGCCGGCCCAACATAGCTGGGCTGAACGAGCCTCGGTCACCCACCAGGAGTTCCAGGATTTCCGAAAAGAGGTCATGGAGGCCATCCGCGGGGTCCCCGTAGACAAGACGGACCGCCGCTCTAACTCACGCTTGGACATCGAGGCCAGCGCGTCCCGCAGCCCGACTGTCCCATCGGAGTATGACGACGACGACTTGAAACGCCTCAAGGAAATGGAAGACCGCCTCGACCACTTTCGCAATGGAGGCTCGAGGCCGGCCCAGGGGCACAGGCCCACCTGACCTCCTTTCCCCACTACCATATTGCACGCCGAAATACCCCGGAATTTTTGTCCCCCACAATTCGAGACTTATGACGGTGAGGTTGATCCTACTGATCACATGGAGGGCTTCAATACCCTCATGATGATTCACAGCGCATCAGATCCCCTCCTGTGCCGCGCCTTCCCCGCCACCCTCCAGGGCCCAGCTCGGGAATGGTTCTCCAAGCTCACCCCCGGCTCCATCTACTCTTTCGACCAACTGGAGGACAACTTCCTCGCCGACTTCGTGACCAGCCGAAAGGCCGAAAGGACGAGTGCGTCCCTACTGGGCCTCCGACAGAAGGAAGGGGATTTGCTCCGGCTGTTCGTCCGAAGGTTCACCACTGAGGTGAGGTCCGTCTCCTCACTGGACCCAGGGGTCGCCTCGACAGCATTCCGGCAAAGAAGGTATCCCTGGCAAAGAAGGCCAGCTGAAGGCATCTTTGGCAAAGAAGCCTCCGATCAATTTCCCTGACCTCCTCAATCGGGTCGAAAAGTACATCCGGGCCGAGGAGGCCCTGAATTCAGAGGACCCCAAGGAGATTCCTGGAAAGGGGAAACGCAAGGCCAACAAGGCGGAGCCAGCAAAGAAGGTCCCTAGAGATGGGGGCATCGCGAAAAGAGTCCCTCCTGTCCCCCGATTCGAGAGGTACACTCCGCTGACACAAAACGTGTCAGCCATCCTCTTAGCGATCGAAGATAGGGACCTCGTGCAATACCCTCTGCGACTGACCAACAACAAAAATAGGGACTAGCGGTTCTACTGCCGCTTCCACCGGGACAACGGGCACGACACGGACCATTGCCGTGCCCTGAAGGACGAGATCGAGGCCCTCATCCAACGAGGATACCTCTGGGAGTTCAAGTGGGAAGACGTTCGGGCCCAGAGGGACACGAGGAACAGGAGGCCTTCCCCTCCTCCTCGAGCGCCCAGACAGTGTCCCGAGCGAGACCCCGAGCATGAAGAACCTGAGGGTCAGGCCATCTTACATTGCGTCCACGGAGGGCCCATAGGATGGGAATCCAACACTTCTCGCAAGGAGTTCGTCCGGGGGGGTCAATGCCGTCCAGGGCCCCCTCATCCCTCAGGTCCAGCAGCTCCCTGTCTCCTTCTCTGCGGAAGACCTGGAGGGAGTTTGGCTCCCGCACTGTGACGTGCTCGTCATCAGCCTCAGCATGGCAAACTTTGAGGTCCGTCGCATCCTCGTGGACAACGGGAGCTCGGTAAACATTCTCTTCCTTGAAGCATTCGAGAACCTGAAGCTCTCCCGGGATAAGCTGAAACCAGCCGGGTACACATTGCATGGATTCTTCGGCATCTCAGTGGCCATCGAGGGGATCGTGACCTTGGACGTCACCGCTGGTACGAACCCTCACAGGCGAACCGAGTCGATGGACTTCATGGTTGTAAACGTCAAGGAAGCCTACAATGCCATTCTCGACCGTCCCGGGCTTTGCTCCCTCCAGGCGGTTCCCTCAGCATACCACCAAAAGCTAAAATTCCCTACCAAATCTGGTGTCGGAGTTGTCCAAGGGAACCAAGAAGCGGCACGCTCGTGCTATGTGATGGCAATCGGGGGTGGTGTGTTCCCCCTGGATGCCGTCCAGCTACAGCCTGAGAGAACCCAGCCAGATCCAAAGCCGGCAGATGAATTAGAAGATGTCTCGTTCGAGACTAGGGATGCGTCAAGGTGTTTCCGAGTGAGCTGCTCCCTCGCTCCCGACCTCAAATCTACCCTGATTGACTGCATTCGCCGCAACGTTGACCTCTTCGCCTGGAAGCCCTCCGATATGCCCGGTATCTCTGAGGACCTCATAATGCACAAACTCACCGTGATCCCCGGCTCGAAGCCGATCGTCCAGAAGCGACGTAAGTTTGCCCCGAAGAGGCAACAGGTGGTGAAAGCGGAGTGGACAAGCTCTTGTCCGCCTGTTTCATACAGGAGGTCAGCTACCCTGAGTGGCTAGCGAACGTCGTGATGGTCAAAAAGGCGAGCCGGAGCTGGAGGATCTGTATAGACTTCACAGACCTCAACAAGGCGTGCCCCAAAGATCCGTTCCCCCTCCCCAGCATCGACGCTACATCGGGTCACGAGCTCCTTTCTTTCATGGACGCCTTCTCGGGCTATAACCAGATTTGAATGTTCCCTCCCAATATTGTCCAGACGTCCTTCGTCACGGACCAAGGTCTTTACTGCTACCGAGTTATGCCCCTCAGGCTGAAGAACGCCGATGCTACTTATCAGAGGCTTATTAACCGAGTCTTCAAGGATTAAATTGGGCGTAACATGGAGGTGTACGTCGACAGCGGGGACAGGATCACATTGCAAACCTGGAAGAGGCCTTTGGGGTCCTTTGGACCCACAACATGAGACTCAATCCGGCAAAATGTGCATTCGGCATCTCCTCGGGAAAATTCCTCAGGTTAATCGTCAGCCAGCGCGGTATCGAGGCGAACCCCGAAAAAATCCAGGCCATAATTGACATGGCCCCTCCCAGAAACATCAAAGAAGTCCAGAGGCTAACGGGAAGACTGACAGCCAACGGTTGTTTCCTCTCCAAGTCAGGAGAGAAGTCCCTCCCATTCTTCAAGGCACTGTGTGGAACCGGAGGATACGAGTGGGGTACTCAGCAGCAAGAGGCGTTCGCCCAATTGAAGGAGTACCTCGCCAACCCTCCTCTCCTCAGTAAGCTCGAACCAGGTGAGCCACTCTAGCTTTACCTTTCGGCTTCGGCGAGCGTGCTCAGCCCCGTACTCGTTCGAGAAGAGGAAGGAGTCCGAAAGCCTCTGTACTATGTGAGCAAGGTTCTGCTCTCCGCCGAGACCAGATACTCCCGGATGGAGAAGATAGCATACGCCCTGGTCATGGCTGCGCGGAAGCTCTATCCCTATTTTCAGGCGCATTCAGTCCAAGTGCTCATGGACCAGCCTCTGAAGGCCGTGCTCTATAAGCCCGAGAGCTCGGGACGACTAGTCAAATGGTCGATCGAGCTCAATCAATACGACATCGGCTACCAGCTAAGGACGGCCATCAAAGGGCAGGCCCTCGCCGAATTCATCACGGAATGTACCATCACCGAGCAACCCGAAAGTAAGGAGGCTGACAAGACGTGGGAAGTTTACGTCGATGGTTCCTCCTGCGAAGCGGGGAGTGGTGCGGGCATCATTCTGCAGGGTCTCGACGGTTTCCTCCTTCAATATTGCCTCTGCCTCAACTTTTCGGCCTCTAACAACGAAGCTGATTACGAGGCTATGATCGCCGGGCTCACCCTGGTGCATCAGGTCAGTGCCAGGCAGATTAGGGCCTTCAGTGACTCTCAACTCGTGATCAACCAGATCACTGGAGAGTACGAGGCCCGTGACGACCGGATAATCAAGTACCTGGCTGTGATCCAACGGCTATTGACGTCCTTCGATGAGTCGGCGGTCTTAAGGATCCCTAGGGAGCAGAATGCTCAGGCCGACGCTCTGTCGAAGTTGGCTTCCTCTTCCTTTGAAGGCCTCGATCGCACCATCCTGATTGAAGTTCTCCTAAAGCGGAGTACGGACTTCCCCGAGACTCTCTGCAATGAAGACGGAGCTCCTCATGACGACTGGACCACTCATATCAAGATATTTCTAATCAAGGGAGAGCTCTCTGAAGACCGAGCCGAAGCGAGGCGGGTCAAGGTCCGTTCGGAAAGGTTCGCCGTGATCAACGCGACCCTCTTCAAGAGGTCATACACAACGACGGAAGGAAGACCCTACCTCCGCTGTCTGACCCCCAATGAAGCAAAGTATGCTCTCAGGGAGCTACATGAGGGAATCGGCGGGTGCCATATGGGAAGCTGCTCACTCGCGCGAAAGGCTTTGAACCACGGGTACTACTGACCCACGATGTTGCAAGATGCCCTCACCATGGTGAAGAAGTGTGGCCCCTGTCAACGGTTCTCCCCCGTGAAGAGGGCTCCACAAGCAAACCTCCATTCCATGGCCAGTCCGACCCCCTTTGCAATGTGGGGGATGGACCTAGTGGGCCCATTTCCAAAGGCAACGAGCCAACGAAAGTTTCTCATAATGGAAATCAATTACTTCATGAAGTGGATCGAGGCCGAGCCGTTAGCCATAATCACCGAGCAGCAGACCCAATAGTTTTTCTGGAAACACATCGTCTGCCGGTTCGGGATTCCACATGTGCTCATTACCGACAATGGGACCCAGTTCGCGGGTAAACATTTCCAAAGGTTCTGCGAAGATCTCGGTATCCAACAGCATTTTTCTTCAGTGTGCCATCCGCAGTCAAACGGTCAGGCCGAAAACGCAAACCGCCAAATCCTTGACGGTCTCAAGAAGCGACTCGATAACTCCTCCAATGGATTATAGGTCGAGGAGCTTCCGAGAGTTCTCTGGGCCCACCGAACCACAAAGAGAATCCCCACAGGAGAGTCGCCGTTCAACCTGACATACGGCATGGAGGCCGTCATTACCCTGGAGATCAGGATCTCTTCACCCCGGATCGTGGCCTTCGATGAAACTAGCAACTCTGCACAGCTGCGAGCCAACCTGGACCTCATAGACGAGGTCAGGGAGAAGTTCGCCATAAGAAGGAACATCTACCAGCAGAGGATGAAAGGTTCTACAACAAAAAGGTGCGTCCCACCCACATCAAGCTCGGAGATCTCGTCGTCCGAAAGCTGGCGGTATCCAACCCCGGCCAAAAGAGAAAACCGGCTCCAAACTGGGAGGGCCCATACAAGGTATCGGGGGTCGTACGCCCGGGCACGTACCGCCTAACCGATCCAGAGGGCAAGGCTGTCAAAAGGCCCTGGAACGCAGAGCACCTTATCAAATTCCTAGAAGGGGAGGGTTAGCCTCCATAGCCCATGTAAATTATGAAGGATGTAATCGACACATCGTGTCTTGTTTTTTGTAAAGTTCAAATATGTTGTAATTATGCCAGCTTTCTTAAAACAAGTTTTGGCTTCGTGTTAATTTCCATTAAAAACATGTCTCGGGCTCGGCGCTCGATAGCATCGCGAGCTAGAAAAGTTTCCCTTACAAGCTTAGGTCTCGGCACTCGGATAACACAGCGAGCCAAAAAAGCTTCCCTTACAAGCTTAGGGCTCGGCACTCGGATAGCACCGCGAGCCAGAAAAGCTTTCCTTACAAACTTACGGCTCGGCACTCGGATAACACCGCAAGCCAGAAAATCTTCCCTTACAAGCTTACGGCTCGACACTCGGATAACACCACGAGCCAGAAAAGCTTCCCTTACAAGCTTAGGGCTCGGCACTCGGATAGCACCGCGAGCTAGAAAAGCTTCCCTTACAAGCTTACGGCTCGGCACTCGGCTACACACGTACTGTCGACCCCAAGCAAGGTCGTGGCTTTCTTCAAAGCCACTCGACCGATACGCTCGGCGGCTATGTTTAGCTACGCCCATTACCGACTTTCTCCCCGGTGCGGGGGCTCAGCAGCTGCCCCTAGCATGGTTTGGGCTTCTTTAAGCCCATCAACCTATACACACGGCGGCAACCGCCAGCTACATCCGTACTGTCTTCCTGAGAACAAGTGTAGGGGCTCGTCCTTGACCCCGAGCAAGGCCATGTCTTTCTTCAAAGCCACTCGACCGATACGCTCGGTGACTACGTTCAGCTACGTCCTTTACCGGCTTTCTCCCCTGTGTGGGGGCTCGGTATCTACCCCTAACATGGTTTGGGCTTCTTCAAGCCCATCAACCTATGCACACGGTAGCAACCGCCGGCTACACCCGTACCGTCTTCCTGAGAACAATTGTAGGGGCTCGTCGTCGATCCCGAGCAAGGCCGAGGCTTTCTTCAAAGCCACTCGACCGTTATGCTCGGCGACGACCTTCAGCCACGCCCATTACCGGCTTCCTCCCCAGTATGGGGGCTCAGCATCTGCCCCTAGCATGGTTTAGGCTTCTTCAAGCCCATCAATCTATGCATAAGGCGGCAACCGCCAACTACACCAGTACTGTCTTCTTGAGAAGAAGTGTGGGGGCTCGCCGTTGATCCTGAGCAAGACCGAGGCTTTCTTCAAAATCACACGACCATTACGCTCGGTGATGACCTTCAGCCATGCCCACTGCTGGCTTTCTCCCCAGTGTGGGGGCTCGGCATCTGCCGCTAGCATAGTTTGGGCTTCTTCAAGCCCATCAACCCATGTGCACGGCGGCAACCACCAGCTACACCCGTACTGTCTTCCTGCGAGCATGGGGTGGGGCTCGTCCTCGATCCCGAGCAAGGCAGTGGCTTTCTTCAAAGCCACTTAACCGATATGCTCGGCGGCGACCGTCCACCACGACCACTTCAGCAAAGTTTTCATTAAGTTTTAGGGCGCCCGACTTCGTCAAACGCCCCGAGCTTCGAGTCGTTGTTTGACCCTCCTCTCACCTGCGAGCAACTCGGGGTTTATAGCTTTCAAAAGCCAAAACCCCGAAGTGTTCGAGGGCGGCAGGGGAGCCACCGACTAAAGGCTCTCTCCGATCCTCCGAGCTTCCGAATCAATTGATCGGCCCACCACTCACCAACGAACAACCCAGGGTCTTACGTCCCTCAAGGCCAAAACCCCGAATTGTTTGAGGGTGATTGGTGCACCACCAATCCGGAGCCCTCAAACCAAAGTTCTAATTTTGGGGCGCCCGCCTTCGGCAGGCATCCAAATCGAATGGCAGATTAGCCAATCTCAATCCCTGACGACCAACAAGGAGCGGAGGGGGGTTATATAGCCCCCTGAGAAGCACAGTTATTGTATCTGGGAAGCCCAAATGGCGGAAGGCAAAATGTCACCATAAATGCCTATCGGAAGGCGAAACGTCGCCATTAATGCTCATTGAGAGGCGAAATGCCATGGATTATGCATCGCCTGCACAAAGTCAAATGTGTGGTCTTTCCGCCTCGGCGGCGACCCCTTTTCCATGGCCGAGCCCGGCATCAACCCCTACTCAATGAAATTCTCAGGGTTAAAGAAGTCGGGAGTCTGTTTTATTATTACCCATCGCACGTCCGTAACGGCGGCACAAATACAATGAAAAGCTTACAAATCACTTGCACTCGGCTTAAAACTCAATGTCGGCGCTTCCTTCGGGTTCCCTCTCTCGCTCGGTCGCCCCGATCGGGGAAGGTTCCCCCGCCACCAAGCTTTCGGCATCGTCAGGCTGGGCCCCCTCCAATAAAAAAGTCGAAGATGGTCCTAATACCGAATTGCTCGCCCCCTCGATCAAACTGGTGCCTAGAACCAGCTTCAACCTGCGAATCTCCAACTCTTTCTCAACCACGGCCTCACGAAGAAAAGACTCTGAGGCCGACCGCCCGTTGGAGGTGTCCGAGATCGACCAGTCCGTCTCGATTACCCACCAGTCCCGGTCGGCTATGGCTTTCCTTAGACGAGCGACCTCCATGCCGAGCTCCCTGGACTTGTTCATAAAATAATTCACTGCGGCCTCTCGGTCCCGAGCCTATTTTCGTTGGCAAGCCAAAGCCGTCTCCTTGGCCTCCGGCCCGGCTCGGATCAAGGGGTCCTCGGCGGATATGGGATCGGCACCCAAGACCCTCTATCAAAAAGACGGAGAAACAACGAGTCACAAAAGAGACTAAAGAAGCACAAGTCATGGAGCATTGGCCAAAAATCATCTTTCATTAGTTTCAAAATCTTTGTGCTACAAAATGTGATGGTCAGTCCGCGCGGGGCATTTACAAAAATCAAAAAAGAAAAAAAGACCTAAACTAAGCTTGGGGGGGGGGGGGGTGGCACCTCTTCCTCAGCCGGTCGCCCCCGACCTCCTCTTGACGAGGATCTCCCATCTCCTCGCCGCCGGGTGTTATCGGAAGATCCGTGTGCCAGCTATAGTGAAGGTGGTCGACCCTCTGGTCTGGATAGATCATCCAGAAATGCTCCTTGGCTCGGTCGTAGGCCTCATCCTGCGCCAGGATCAGGACATCCGCCATGGTGATCTCCGCCTGCTCGAGGGCCTTTTGCCCCTTCTCCGCTTCTTCCTGAATCTTCTCCTTAAGGCGATCTACGTCCTTCTTGTGGTGGTCGAAGATCAAGGTCATCTGGGCCTCGTGGACGGCCTCCATACTCCGAGCCTCCTTTAGCTCGTCCGTCGCCTTATTCAATTCGCGGAGGTACTTCTCTGCGTTCCTCCTCTCGAAGAGGATCTCCTTCTCCAAGCACTTCTGAAAGTGCTGCCCGTGAAGCATCGCCTGTCCGAGGAAGATGAAGTCAGATGAATCCTAGAATCCAAACTCAATACAAAGTCACTAACACTCGCCGAGATCTGCGCCTGAGACCACCGCTTGAAGGCCTGCTCAGACGTCTGCACCGCCAGCGCCATCCGATCTCGCTCGGTGGCGATGTTCCTGACCACTTCAATGGCCACGGGACCTTCAAGCAGGGAGTCCCCTGCGACGACCAACCAATCAGGAGCATGCAACTGAAGTCCCTGTCGCCCTACCATCTGCTCGGCGGTAGGCCGAGTTGGGGGAAGCCTCTGCTCCGGGGCCTCAGAAGTCCTCTTGCTAGCCGAGCTTCTCCCCTCCTCCCGAGACGCCCTCGGCATGTGGTGGTGCTGCTTCTTTGTTCTTTTCGGGGCCACCTCCACGGTTGCCGAGGTCGGTCCCTTACCGGACCCCGCACCCTGAGCGGCCGCCTTATCCTACTCCGCCTTCTTCTCCTTCTTCGTCCTCCTCTTGGCGGTAGCTGCCAACAAGGCACGCCTGTCGTCAAGCTGGTTGGCCGTCATCTCTGCAAAATAGAAGAGAAGCTAACGTTAACACGAAAGGAGAAAGATATAAATTTAGAACAAAAACATACTAGGGTCGGCCGGGCTTAGTCCGGCTCGGGCCAGGTGCGTCTCCGTCACTCGAGGCCACGCTATGCTGTGCCCACTCACAATCTTCTCCACCTTCTCCCACTCTTTCTCCGTCAGCTCGCTACGCTTCGGAGGCTTATGGTTCGGCATGAAGAAGTTCCAAGGTGTCGGAATCCCCCATGACTTCTCGCTCCGGACTATGAAATACTTCTCTTTCCACCCTTTGATGAAGTCCGGATGGCCGTGCATCACCTTCTTATGAGGCCTAGGCGAGAAGTAGAAGATCCCCTCCGCATTGCCCAACGAACTAATCCTCAAGATGGCACGGAAGTACGTCAGCCTCGACTCGACCCCCTTCTCTTGGCACTTCAAGATAAAGCAGATCAAGTGCTTCCAAGAGTTGGGGCCGTATTGCATCGGGCATAGCTTCGCCCAGTTCAAGACCTGCTTAATGTAGGGGTGCAGCGGCAGCCTTAGTCCTGAGATGAAGGCATCCTGGGAAAAAATACAATAACCTGGTGCGAGGGCAGTAGTTGGGCGAATACCGGGGCTCGGAATCAGAACCTCGAACTCCCGAGGAATGAAGTAGACCGCCCTCAAGATATGAAGGTAGTCCACCTTTAAGACACATAGAATACCATCCATTCTGATCTTCACCCGACTCTCATCCTCCGGCACCGAAGGAAGAGGATCGAAGTCTTTAACGTAGTCAGGATACATCCTGATCGACCCTGGACTTTTGAATGAAACCGAGGCAAATTCGAACCCCGGTCTAGGGGTGTATTTGTCCGGCGGAGGGGGGCTATTCGGAAGGCTCAACGTTCTCTCCTTCCTGTGAGGACGAGCCTTCCTCTATGGAGATGGCGTCGACAAAGGCGGCAGAGGGGGGAGATCACCCTCGCCCCCGGCTATGCCTCCTACGGTGCCTTCGCCCGCACCTCCTCGAGCATCGGCCTCCCCCGCATTTCGATCGGGCTCCCCCTGATTCCCTTCGGAGTCCTCCTCGCCCTCAACGGAACCCTCTCCCTTGCAATCCTGCTCCTCCTCATCACCCTCATCATCAACGGCACCCTCTCTCTCAGAATCCTGCTCCTCCTCATCACCCTCATCGTCAACGTCCCCTTCTCCCTCGGGATCATGCTCTTCTTCGTCGCCTTCTTCCTCCTCGCTTTCATCCACAGGCTCCTTTCCCGGCCTACGGGACACAACGAAGACCACATCATCCCTGCCGTCCGACCCTAGATCTGACAATACTTCCTTCTTAATCCCATAGTCACCTAAGGACCAAGACGTCTGTGACTCAGCTTCCTTCGCAGAATGGCCTGATAAGCTTGCCTCGGAGCTGGACTGAGAGCGCGACATTACGAGTAAGAGATACTAACCTGAAATATTGACCGTATAATCACCGGAAAAAGGTTGCCGACGGCAATTAAGACCCTGTTGTTGAAAGTTGAAAAATGCAAGTAAAGAAATGAAGCAAAGAAAAATGGCGAGGGGGGGGATTTATAACAGGGAAAGCAACTCCTCGATTTTCGCAAAGAGATCTAGCCGTTGGATCTTAATCATCAAGATCTAACGGCCGCTAGGATCTGGAGTCGCTTTGATTCTTGCACACATGACGTCAGCAGTTGGCACAAAATTACCCTAATGCCCCCTAGGCCTTCTTTCAATAAGACGGCTTTTCCAACAAGTCAGGGAATTCGGAGCTCGGATGACGCCGCGAGCCCCAAACTCCTTCTCTATTCCACAGGAGGGTCGGAGCTCGGATGGCACCGCGAGCCCCAAACTCCTCCTCTATTCCACAGGAGGGTCGGAGCTCGGATGGCACCGCGAGCCCCAAACTCCTCCTCCATTCGACAGAAGGGTCGGAGCTTGGATGGCACCGCGAGCCCCAAACTCCTCCTCTATTCCACAGGAGGGTCGGAGCTCGGATGGCACCGCAAGCCCAAAACTCCTCCTCCATTTCACAGGAGGCTCGGAGCTTGGAGGTCACAACGAGCCACAGGCTCCTGCACCCAAAGCATCAAAATGAAATCATTAGATTCCATTACCAATGTACCGCTCTACCGACGACAAACCACTCCAAAAGCTCCAGCATGTTTTGGGGGGCTCGGAGCTCGGATGACACTGCGAGCCCCAAGCTCCTGCTCTATTCACAGGAGGCTCGGAGCTCCCCCAGAGTCCTCCTCTATCCATAGGGGGCTCGGAGCTCGGATGACACCGCGAGCCCCAAAGTCCTCCCGCATTCATAGGAGGCTCGGAGCTCGGATGACACTGCGAGCCCCAAAAACTCCTCCACATTCCACATGAGGCTCGGAGCTCGGATGACACTGCGAGCCCCAAAGTCCTCCTCTATTCATAGGGGGCTCGGAGCTCGGATGACACCGCAAGCCCCAAAGTCCTCCCTCATTCACAGGAGGCTCGGAGCTCGGATTACACCGCAAGCCCCGAAATTCCTTCTCTTTTCACCGGAGACTCGGAGCTCGGATGACACCGCGAGCCCCAAAGTCCTCCCTCATTCACAGGAGGCTCGGAGCTCGGATGACACCACGAGCCCCAAAACTCCTCCTCATTTCACAGGAGGCTCGGAGCTCGGATGACACCGCAAGCCCCAAAGCCCTCCTCTTTCCAACCAATGAGGGGCTCGTCTACCGACCCTCGACGCTCGGCTCACCGAAGCCCCAACTCGACAGATCTCGACGCCCCCTCGCTCTTCTAACCAGTGAGGGGCTCGTCTACCGACCCTCGATACTCGGCTCGCCGAAATCCCAACTCGACAGATCTTGACGCCCCCTCACTCTTCCAACCAGTAAGGGGCTCGTCTACCGACCCTTGATGCTCGGCTCACCGAAACCCCAACTCGGCAGATCTCGACACCCCCTCACTCTTCTGAGGGGCTCGTCTACCGACCCTCGATGCTTGGCTCACCGAAACCCTAACTCGGCAGATCTCGACGCCCCTTCACTCTTCTAACTAGTGAGGGGCTCGTCTATCGACCCTCGACGCTCAGCTTACCGAAGTCCCAACTCGACAGATCTCGACGTCCCCTCACTTTTCCAACCAGTGAGGGGCTCGTCTACCGACCCTCGATGCTCGGCAATCCGAGCTCCGACCCTTCTGCACCCGGCACTCTACATGACTCCAATAGGGGATCCCGTCACCCTACCCCCCTGGCCTCTTCTGGAAAATACCGATCCTATTCCTCACCATACACACCACCTTGCTCTTCCTACCGAGGAAAAGAACCACTCCTACCCGGCTGGATCACCCAGCCCTCCAAGAGTGGGGGGTTCCTGATATGGGTTAGGTGACGTGGCCCCTTCTAGACCACAGGATCCCCTCATAAAGCATGTGCCACCGGATCATCCGAGTCTGCCACGTCAGTGCGGAAACAGCACAAGTCTCTGCCACATCAGCCTGGAAACCGCCCAGGCCTCCGCCACATCAGCCATATACCGCTTGAGCCTCTGCCACATCAGGTCCACGGGCAACCAAGTCTGGACCCGGCCCCAAACGGGTCCAGACCCAGTTGGCTTCTCGTATAAATACCAGACCCTCTACCCCTTGCCAAGGTAATCAATCTTTTCCCTACAAAAACCTAGTTACTGTTACTCTCTTTTAGTAGCTGACTAGATCGACGGAGGGTCTGCCACCGGGACCAACCCCGGTGTTCCTAGACCGTGTGTAGGTACACAAGACTCCAAATCCGAGCCTCCAGATCCGTGCCGAGCATCCCATCTCCGCCTTACTCACATCTATTCCCGAACTGTTCCCCCTGGCTGAGGATCGGTGTCACCGTCCGCACTAAAGCTTCCTCCACCAATACAAATCGAGAAGAACTCACGCCTGGTGCACCCACACCCCCAAAAACAAACCGTATCAGGTGTCTGTGCAGATATTTTCATTACTGCTAAATTACGAGTATTGGGAATTTTATTTGATTCCAACCCTCAAAGTTCCAGTAAATTTTGATTGAAATCCTTATGAACATTAAAGAGAAGAGTTATCTTTTAAGTAATATGAAATTAACCTAATTAATTAATACTATCTCTTCCTACCGTTCTTCCATAGGAAATCTTTTCTCTTACATGTTTCTTACTATGACATTAACATATACTAGTAATCTGCAAGTGCAATGCACGTCCGAATATTTTTTTTTTGTTAAATTTAAGCAAATATTATGACATTATCTGACCTTGACCTCGAACCTGAGAGTTCCCTTTACTCATCACTTACTCTTTACAAATAATCTCTGGTGCCACCAAATTTTATTTTATATGAGTAACACTTTTGTAAATAATTATGTCGTAAATAAATTTAAATTTTGAGGGTATTATGGTAACTAACAACAGTTGAGTAAATGAATGGTTAATATAACTCAAATTTTAAAATGAATGGTTGAGAATAGATGGTCGGTTGGATGTCTACAAATTACAGGTTGTCTACAAATGACAACTCCAACTCTTCCATTATAATATTAGATATCATTGAGATTAAATGGTTGAATATCTATAAATTACAGATTGTCTACAAATGACAACCCCAACTCTCCTATAATATAATACTATTAATTTACACGTGCGATGCACGTCTTTATAAATATTTTTAAAAAAAATTGACATTGTCTCGCATCGAACCTAAGACCTTCTTTATATTAGTTATGCATGTGTATTACATGTGTTTTTTGTTACAATGCACGTGTTTGTTTGGTTACAAATGAAGTTTGTTTGGTGACAACTCTCCCATTAAAATAGTAAAGATAGTAATCTGCATGTGTGATACACGTTTTAATTTTTAAAAAAATGTATTAAATAACAAGACATAATCTGGCCTCGAACATGAGACCTCCATTTACTTATGACATACTCTTTACAAATTACCCCTAGTGGCACAAACTTTTATTTTATATGAGTGACACTTTTGTAAATAATTATGTCGTAAATAAATTTAAACTTTGAGGGTATTATGGTAACTAACAACAGTTGATTAAATGAATGGTTGATATAACTCCCACTTAAAAATAAATGGTTGAGATTATATAGTTGAATAAATATCTACAAATTACAGGTTATCTATAAACGACAACCCCAACTCTCCCATTATAATATTAGAGATGTTTCATACAGAAAAACGTTATGATACACCCCTACCCTTGTTCTTGGCCATGGTTGAGTAAGAAGAGATATTAGGTCAGATTAATGGAAGTTGGAAGGTTAGAGAAAGAACAATCAAGAAAAGGAAGAAGAGAATTGAGCTCAAAGATACCCAGATCACTTTAGGATCTGCTCTATTTATACACACAAACACGTGCATCTGCTGTACCAGGACAGGCAGTTTCAGACAGTTACAAAGTGGGCCCCTCTTAATCAAACGTCCACGATATGTCCTATTTACATCCAACGACTGCCCTATACCCATACTGATTCATATTTACATTTTACATCTAGATCCCTGTACTGACATTTATTACATTCAAACTGATACAGATACTACTCTACTTCTTCTTCAGCTCTCCCATTCACTGCAGCTTCATTACACCTCCTTCACTGCAGCTTAACTACACCTCCTTCTTCTTTTACGCCATTACTACTGCTTATGGTGAACTCTGGATTGTATCAACTCCTCCCCCCTATTTTGAGACCTTGCCTCAAGGTCGAAGAGGGAAAATTTTCGCACCAATTCCCAATAGGGCTCCCAAGTTGCCCTAGAAATATCCTGATGCTGCCATTTGATCAAAACCTCCGACACTAACTTCCTCCCTTTAACAACTAATCTACGGTCCAAGATCTCTTCTAGTTCACATAGGGCTGTAGAAATTTGTACTAGAATGCTGTGTTGCACATCAACAGTAGGACCTAGATGCTTTTTGAGTTGGGAAATATGGAATACGGGGTGGATTTTAGATCCTAAAGGCAGATCAAACTTGTAAGCCACAACTCCAATTCGCTCCAGTATAGCATACGGACCATAATACAATGGAGACAACTTACGTACAGCTCTAGTCGCCAAAGATACCTGACGATATTGTTGCATTTTGACATATACCAACTCTCCAACTTGGAACTCTTTATCCAGTATATGGCCATCTACTTGCTTCCACATCCTCTTTTGAGCCTTTTTAAGATTGTCTTTGAGTAATTGAAGACTGGCATCCCTTGCCAACAAGTTCTCTTCCACATGCAGATTTTTGGCTGTATGAGGAATATATGAAATCAGTGTGGGGGTGATCGGCCATAAACCACTTCATACAGAATGGATTTTATTGCACTATGGTAGGATGTGTTATACCAGTACTCAGCCCATGATAACCACTTGCTCCAATCATTAGGTTTACAGTGGCAAAAACATCTCAAATAGGTTTCTAAACTCCTGTTAACCACTTCGGTTTGGCCGTCTGTTTGTGGATAATAGGCGGTTGAGAAATTCAGCTTAGTACCTTGTAGACGAAGGGATTCTCTCATGAGTGAACTTGTGAATACTGCTCCTCTATCACACACTATAGAAATGGGCATTCCATATAGTTTGAAAATGCCATTAGTAAGCACTTGGATAATTGATGATGCAGTATAAGAGTGTTTAATGGGAAAGAAATGACCATATTTGCTCAACCTATCCACCACTACTAAAATCACTGAGTACTTGCAGCTAAGGGGAAGACCTTCGATGAAGTCCATACTTGCTTGATCCCATACTTTATCAGGTATTGGTAGAGGTTGGAGTAACCCCGAAGGTGATTGACACACATATTTATTAGTTTAACATGTTGTGCATTCTTTCACATAGTTTCGCACATCTAATTTCATTCCCTTCCACCAAAAATGATCTGCGAATTCTTTGCAGTGTCTTGTCATACCCAGAATGGCCTCCTATGGGTGTATCATGGTGTTCAAAAATTATCAACTTTCTGAGACTTGATGTTGGACTAATCACCACCTTGGATCCTTTATACCACACTCCAAGAACTACCAAAAACTTGGTATTAGCTGAGTGCAGAGCTTGATCTACCAACTCTTTGAAGTAAGGGTCTTCCTCATTCATCTTTATGACATCCTTCCACCAATCTGGGTGTAGAGAACTTAATTGCACAAGAAAGCAATCCCACTCTCTCCTTAACAAACGATCAGCTGGCACATTATCACTTTCCCTTTTATATTCTACTTCAAAATTGAACCCATAAAGCTTTACTAACCAAGAGTGTTGAGCTTCTGTAGATAATCTTTGGTCTAGTAAGTACTTGAGAGGTTGGTGGTCTGTACGAATAATGAACTTTCCACCAAAGAGATACTGCATCCAATTCTTCACTGCCAATAATATCGCGAGCATTTCCTTCTCATAAGCTGACCAATGCAGACACTTCCCCTTGATTTCTTGGCTAATGTATGCTATACGATGTTTGTTTTGCTAAAGCACAGCTCCTATTCCCACCTTACAAGCATCACACTCCATAATAAAAATTTCATTAAAATCAGGCAATCGAAGGACTGGAGCTGTAATGAGTGCCTTTTTTAGTTGATCAAAAGCTCTTGCAGCTTCTTCATTCCAATGAAATCCTTCCTTCTTTGTTAATTCAGTCAAAGGGGCAGCAATTGATCCATAATTTCTAATAAACTTTCTATAATAGCCTGTGAGACCAAGGAAGCCTCTCAATGCTTTGACAGATTGCGGAATGGGCCATTCTTTAACTGCAGATACCTTCTTTTCATCCACTGCGATGCCGGAGTCAGACACATCATGACCCAAGTATTATACTTCTTTCTGCCCAAATGTGCACTTAGACTTTTTCACAAACAACTGGTTCTTTTGCAGAATTGAAAAGGTTTCCCGCAGGTGAGCTAGATGTTCCTGCCAAGAGCTGCTAAAGATGAGAATATCATCGAAGGAAACAAGAATAAATTTCCTCAGAGGTGGTCTAAAAATGTCATTCATGAGAGATTGAAAAGTAGATGGTGCATTACTCAATCCAAAGGGCATTACTAAAAATTCATAGTGTCCACTATGAGTTCTAAATGCAGTCTTTGATATATCATTTGTAAGCATTCTCACTAGATGGTAACCAGACCTTAAATCCAGTTTAGTAAAGAATTTAGACCCATGCAACTCATCTAGCAAATCATCAATAATGGAAATTGGGTACTTATCTTTGATGGTCTGTTGGTTGAGTGATCTATAGTCTACGCAGAACCTCCAAGATCCATCATGCTTCTTCACCAGTACTACTGGAGAACTATAGCTACTGCTACTTGGTCAAATAATGCCTTGTTTCAACATGTCTTCAATGATTTCCTCAATTGCATTCTTTTGCTCAAACGAATGTCTATATGGTCTGATACAAACTGGTTTGGAGTTCTTATCTAGAGGAATTTGGTGGTCAGAGGCTCTTGCAGGAGGTAAGCTACTTGGCTCTTCAAATATGTCTCAAAACTTATTCAACAAGTTATGCAAGTCAATGTCTTCGGGAATTGAAGAGTTCTTCTCCTCTTTGGTTGACATTAGGTACAAAACAAAAACCATATGTGTATGTAGGGCAATTTTATTGGCCTCTTTATCTGTTAACCATTGATTGGAGCTTGGATGTAGACCTTGTAGCACCCAGTTAGTTCCTTTATGGTGGAATTTCAATTGTTTGTCAATTAAGTTCAATGTGACCTCAGTTACTTTCTTGATCCACTTTGCTCTGAGAACCACATCATGTCCTCCAATAGGGAAGACCAAGAAATCATCAATAAAATCATAACCTTGGCAATTGATTTCCACATTTGAGCATAATCCACATCCTTCTACTTCCTTACCACCCGCAACCCTTACATTAAAAGCTTGCTTAATAGTGAGTTGCAACCCAGTTCTTTCCAGTATAAACAGATCAATATAGTTATGAGTAGCACCACTATCTACTAAAATGTGAACATCTACACCCCTTAGTTGAGCTTTGAGAATTAGACATTCAGTATTGACCCCTGTTCCCAATGCTGTAGTGTGAAGATGATGATATCAGCAACCTTATTACTCAAATCTATATTCTTATCCTCCATTATTAAACAATTTAACTCTTCTTCATCCTGTAGGGTGAATATATCCCATTCCCCTTCTATACACATATACGTCTTTGTTTTGCACAAATGCCCCGGCAAATACTTTCCATCATAGTGAAAACACAGTCCTTTCCTTCTTCTTTCCCATACCTCATTAGGAGTGAGCTTCTTTAGAATAGGTTTATCTGCATTTCTAGGATTTGCATTGCTTGGAAACCTCACTGTCTGATTATTTGGTTGTGTTTGGGCATTAGATTGTGAGTGGAAGGGAGGAGGATTATAGCCAGACACAGAACCTCTAAAGTTTGTTCTATATGGTGTTCTATAGATTTGCCTAAGTGAGTTAAATTTCTTCTCAAATCTCAACGCAACTCTAAAGGCTTCACTAAGTGTTTGGGGCTCAGCCATAGCTACATCATGCTGAAGCTCTTCTTTAAGTTCACTCACAAATTGTTGTACTAGGAAAGGTTCACTAACTCCTTCAATCAAGCATTGAAGCTTTTAAAACTTCACTTGGTAATCAATCATTGTAGAAGTTTGATCTAATCGACACAAGGATTTGGCTGCATCTTCATAAATGCCAAGCACAAATCTATTACAAATTCTCTCTTTGAACTCTTTCCAAGTTACTACCCCCTCATTAGTTTTAAGAAACCATCGACACCATTGAATAGCATCATCTTTTAGGAAGAAGAATGCAACTCTCACTTTCTCCTCTCCTTGGATCTTATACATCTCAAAATAATATTCAATTTGGAAGATCCAATTAAGCACATCCCCAGTGCCAGAGAATGGATGTACATCCAATTTTGGAGGTTTTGAAAAAAAAAATCCCCCAATTGAGTTACTCCCATCAAGAACCCCCATATTCATAGCATTATTCAACAAACTCCCACCTCCATCAAACTCAGGATTATGACTCTGCTTACCATTAGATTTTGATGGTTCTTGACTTGATCGAGACTCCCCTCTTTGCTGTGTTAACAACTGCAGCTGTGTCAAGATCAAAGAATCTGAGAAAACTTTGTTGCGATCTCCTTCATTTGATTCTCTACCACCACTATCCTATCATTCAAGAACTGATGGCTCCTTCGCCATTCGAGGGCTGGCGCCATGCCAAGAACTCCCTCATTGACTGAATCCTGAGGAATCTCACTTTCTTCTTCTAGATTTGCTGCGAGATCGGTCGGCTCTGATACCATTGATACACCCCTACCCTTGTTCTTGGCCATGTTTGAGTAAGAAGAGAGATTAGGTTAGGTTAATGGAAGTTGGAAGGTTAGAGAAAGAACAATCAAAAAGAGGAAGAAGAGAATTGAGCTCAAAGATACCCAGATCACTTTAGGATCTGCTCTATTTATACACACAAACACGTGCATCTGCTGTACCAGGACATGCCGTTTCAGACGGTTACAAAGTGGGCCCCTCTTAATCAAACGGCCAAGATTTGTCCTATTTACATCCAACGACTGCCTTATACCCATACCGATTCATATTTACATTTTACATCTAGATCCCTGTACTTACATTTATTACATTCAAACTGATACAAATACTACTCTACTTCTTCTTCAGCTCTCCCATTCACTGCAGCTTCATTACACCTCCTTCACTGCAGCTTAACTACACCTCCTTCTTCTTTTACGCCATTACTGCTGCTTATGATGAACTCTGGATTGTATCACGTTACCTTTTATAATTTTCTATTTTTGAATCTTCTTGATCATGACATATTTGTTTATTAAGATTCAGTCTCATAGTTATAATATATATAATATCTGACCAGAATTGTTCCGAATTTTTTATACTTGGTTCCATAACCATTAACTTGTTCTTTTGGGAAAATTAGAATTTAACATGGTATCACAGCACCAGGTTTTTAGAGGTACTCTTGGGTTCAAATTGCATATATGGAAATTTAATGAGAGAGTTGGGATTGTCATTTGTAAACAACCTGTAATTTGTAGACAACTAACCATCTAATCTCAACCATCTCTAATACTATAATTGGAATTTCAACCATCACTAATATCTACTCTCTAATCTCTAATATTATAATGAGGGAGTTGGGGTTGTCATTTGTAGACAACCTGTAATTTGTAGACATTCATTCAACAATCTAATCTTAACCATTAATTTTTAAGTGAGAGTTATATTAACCATTCATTTATTCAACTGTTTCTAGTTACCATAATACCCTCAAAGTTCAAATTTATAAACGAGATAATTATTTACAAAAGTGTCACTCATATAAAATAAATGTTTGTGCCGCTATGGGTAATTTGTAAAGAGTATGTGATGAGTAAAAGGAGGTCTCAGGTTTTTAGGCTAGACTACGTCTTGTTATTTACTATATAAAAAATTTAATTAGAACGTGCATCACATGTATAAATTACTAATTTATAATTAAGTGAGAGTTATATTAACTATTCATTTACTCTACTATTATTAGTAGAAAAAAAATGGGTAGAGATAGCAGCTTCCACCATAGCAGAGTCCAACTTCAACAGCGCAAACAGTCAGGGGAGGAAGAAGAGCACATCATGAACAAGCGTAGGAGGGAAGAAGCGCCGGAGAGGAGTGAGCGTACTAGAAAGGAAGATAGATCGAACTATGGAGTCTCAAATAGATTGAGACTCCATACAGTATAGAAGCTTTCAAGAACATCTAGATGTGGGATGGCGAGTGAGAGGCTTAGAGGAGAAGATGAAAGGGCGATGGGGGGGGGGGGGGTCGACGAGGTACAGATCTCCAAGATCGGACGACGAAGAACAAAGCCACTCGGCACGACAACAAAGATCCTACGTTGAGGTTGCTGGGGGTGGAGAGGAAGCGAGCACCCATTCAAACCGAGGCAAGAAAAAGTTCCCCTGTTCCACCAGAAAAGAAAACGAAGAACGACGAGGAAGGAGAATCGGTTCTTGTTCGTCCCCAGAAGATGATCAAGGCAGAGAAACGGCAGCACAAAGAGGACTCGGAGTCAGTGGGCTCAGGCCAATAGTGTCACAAATGCGCTCAGAGGGGGCATACTATCTCGAACTGTGTCAATGATTGGTTTTGTTATGCGTGATGTCTCTTCGGTCACATCTCCAAAGACTTCCTAAATGCAAAGCTGCACCTCCGGTGGTGGCTCTGAGGATAGCTTCGCCGATGTCTAACACCAGCAAAACCCAAGAGAGTTTTGCGGCAGGAAGGGTGGTGATTAAAGCTCTCATCACTCCGACTCCGCTAATGGTGGAATTTGAGCACATATTTCGTTTTTGTGTCATCATCAGACTAGTTACCTATCTATCGAACAAATCGAGTCCTTACCCTATGCTAACACAACTGTCGTCCCTCACCTGACTTGGAAGGTTCAACGTCTCAATGACAACGACTTCTTTGTCCACTGTCACGAGGAAGAGAGATTGAAGGAGGCCATCGGTAAAAGAGGAATGGGTACAGATGATTTCTACCTAACGTTTTCGCAATGGTCCAACAAATTCGGAGTGCTGAAGGTTAACAAAATGCCGACGACTTGGATAAGATTGTTCAACTTCCCATTTCATTGCTGGTTACGATCGAGGTTCCAAAATCTAATTAGAGCCTTCGGTTTCGTCGTCGAGGTTGATAGGAGCACCACAACTCAGGAACGGTAGGAGTTTGCTCATATCAGAATAGGCATCGAAAATTTATCTACCATCCCTTCAACGATTCAAGAGGAGTTTGTGGGTGATTTCTACGAAGTTAAGGTTATCGTAGAGAAGAAGAAGAGCATGTCTTTTGGGAAGGTCTCGTCGTGGGAGGCAGAAGAATTCTCTGATGATAGAAAAAACTCAAAGGAAGAAGATGACGGAGCTCCATCAGATCGCACAAGAGTAGATCCTGAGTATTCATCAAACAAAAACTCGAAACAGAGCGTTCAACAGCTAGATGAGCTTGGGTCTAATGTCCAGCGGGTAATTCACAAAGAATTGGTAGTTGTCGAAGGACACAAGCCAACTATGATCGAGACTTGGGCTAAGGGCAAGCGGCGTGATGGGAAAGGGCTGCTTCTCGAGGAGGACAAGACGGAGCAGCTCAGAGGAAAGTACGATAACAGTAAAGCTACCACGTTAGACAGACGAAACCAAGGGATTCTCAAAGGATGTTTTGCAGCTGATAAAGAGAAGAAGGATCAGTCTTCGAGGGACATTGGGTTCGTTACTTTATCCAAAGAAGAGCTACAGTCTTCAATTCGGAGTGCAATTCAGGATTCTCCTCAAACTGGGCTTTTTGGAACCTCTGGGCTTGCCAAAGAACAAGATGGGCCTGGTTTGCCAGCCGTTCAGCCCAGTATTCAAATGCAAATGGTTACAAGCCAGCTTCAAACTAGAGATGAAGAAGTTCGGTACATTAATAAGCTCACAAACAAGCTCCAAGTAATAGATGAAGGGTGCAGCATTATGCAAATGGAAGCTACTGGTATTTCTTTAGTGGGAGGTGTGGAGGACGAAGTACAACACAGCGGAAGCTTAGAGAGGGTTGAAGTCATTACGGAGATAGAGGAGGAGAAATTTGATGATCCTGTGGAGCAGTCTATGGAGTGGAGGGTAATTATCTCTAACATAGAGTCACCGGAGGGGAGGATAGGAGCACTAGATGGTTTACAAAGTGGAGGAAGTTCGTACGATTCAGAGCACGAAAGGTGGGGCATGCAGGTTCAAGAGTTGGCAGGAGATGGTACGGGGGACAGTGAGAGGGCAAGTGCATCAAGGAGGAATGTAGAATATAAATGCAAAAGCAAGAGGCAGATGGATAAATGGGGGTCGAATGGTCCAAGCGAAGAAGATTTGATTAAGGCGGCGGCTAAAACTAGGGAGTCTACTTTGGCATGTTGAGGTATCTCCTCAAACAATTTTTCTGTTCTAAACTTACTTAACGACGATTCTCTCATTTAATTTGCTAGTCTTTACGGTATAGCCATGGGTTCCAATAGAGAAGAGCAACTTCATCACGTTAACATTATTAGAGGGGAATGTTACCGATGGGATACTGATGCGGTGGGCCGTATCGATGAGTTAGGAATAGAGGTAGGGGTTTTAACCATTTTTATATTATACATCTTTTGGAACGTTAGGGGGATGCATCAAAAAACAAACAAAAATACTTATAAGTGATACTATAGTTAGGAAAAAGCCACGTATTTGTGTCTTTCAAGAGATGAGGGTTGAAAACCCTACTACGGAAGAGTTTCAAAGCATTAAGGGTATAGGTACCTTCGACTGGAGGTTCAAACCTTTGATAGGTTTCTCTGGAGGCATCGCTATTGGAGTCAACCCTAGATTGTTTGAGATTATGAAGGATATCACCGGGGATTTTTCCGTCACTGTGGTTATTAGACGTTGATGTGATAAATGGGTCCAGACGGTTACTCCAGTGTATGGACCTTACGAGTCGAGGCAGAGGAGCTTGTTTTGGAACGAGCTTAGGGAGATTAGAAGAAGATGTAAAGGTCCGTGGGTCTTAGGAGGAGATTTCAATATCACTAGGTTTTAGAACGAGCATCTAGGAAGAGGAGCGACAAGGGTTGATAGAGACAATTTCAATTCAATTATCAATGAGTTATAGTTAATAGAGATCGACGTAAGGAATAAGAAGTTCACATGGATGAATATGCAAGCCTCTCCCACTCTTGCAAAGCTGGATAGAATCTTCGTGACCTCTGATTGGGAGGATAAATTCCTGCTAGCTCGGGTAAAAGTATTAGTGAGGTTCACTTCTGATCATACACCGCTAGCGCTAGATTGCGGAGAAGGTGAGAGGACGAACAGATTTTAGTTTTGTTTTAAGAAAGCATGGACGTTGTGCAAAGGGAGTCATAAGGTCATCGAAGAGTCATGGTGCGCCAACACTACGTCGACTACTTCGGTTGGATGTTGGATTGAAAAGATTATAAGACTCAGAAGAATACTTAAACAATGTGCAAAAATGGAGTTTGGACAGAACCATAGGTTGAAAGAAGAAATTGGCGGAAGGATTCTACAGCTGGAAGTCATAGAGGAGGAAAGATACCTTATAGAGTCAGAATTCGAGGAGTTATGTAAGAATAGAAATGAGATTCTACATATTGGGAATATGGAGGAGCAATACTCGAAACAGCGATCAAGGATTCAATGGTTGCAGGAAGGCGACGCCAATACCAAATTATTTCATAAGATTGCCAACGGGAGAAGGAGGTGCAATAATATATCAGGGTTAGAGGTGGACGAAGATTGGTGTGAGAATGAGGATAGAATAACACAACATATTAATGAGAGCTATAAGGAGTTGTTGGGAAAAAGAAGAGAGCACAGATGTGTATTGAATCAAGATATGTGGTTAGCAACGAGGCTGAACGGAAGTGATAATATCGAGGGCAAGTTCACTGAGGATGAAGTTCTAGCAGCAATCAAGAATTTGGGATAGGATAAGGCGCCGGGGCCAGACGGATTTCCGCTCTTTTTCTATAGATTATACTGGAAGGTTATAAAAGAAGACTTCATGAGGATTTTACAAGACTTCTACAACGGTGAAGTTGATTTGGGAAGGTTGAACTATGCGAATATTGTTTTAATTCCTAAGAAAAATGAAATCAAGAAGGTGGGAAACTTGAGGCCAGTCAGTCTACTGAACGGATCTTTCAAAATCATCTAAAAAATTTTGGCTAATAGACTGGGCCCACAACTTAATGATATTATTAGTGAATCTCAGAGTGAATTTATTAGGGGAAGAGACATTATGGACAGTGTAGCCTCGGCTCATGAAATCGTTTTCAGAGGTAACAAAGAGAAAACTGACGGGTTTTTATTCAAAGTGGACTTTCAAAAAGCGTACAATACGGTAGAATGGGATTGCGTCGATGAGGTCTTACTCCTAAAATGGTTCGGGAAAAGATGGAGGAGGTGGATTCGCCAGTGTGTCAAATGGGGAAAATCGTTCTTTATCATCAACGGGGTGCCGGGAAAGGAGATTAAATGCCACAGGGGTTTAAGACAAGGAGACCCATTGTCATCGCTATTATTCGCCATTGTGGCAGACGGATTAGCGGAGATGATAGCAAAAGGCAGAAAGAAGAACGTCAATCACGGCATCAAAATCAAAGGTATCCCGGAGGTTATTGCAATCCTTCAGTATGCGGATGATACCCTATTGTTTGGGTCCGCATCAAAAGAAGAAATAACTGCTATGTAACACCCCGTAATTTTCAAAGAGTATAATATATAGTATAATATATATATGTGTGTGTGTGTGTGTGTGTGTGTGTGTGAATAAATGGAGTAATGGCATGGTTTGTAAATAAATGGAAAAGGGAATAGTAGATGGGGGCCCACGGTGCTTGAAAACAGCAAATAAAAGCTAATGCTGCTGTTGCTCTTTGGTCCTTGCGTCATCACATGAGTGACGTGGCCAAGGGTGGGGCCCACACGTGAATATGTTGCTGCTGTCTTCTCTCGGTAGAGGAGAGGAGAGATAGTATAGGGTTTAGTCCCATATCGGATTTCAACAAGAATAATATAATATATAAATACTATTGCCTATGATCAAGAGTCACCAATTCAGTTAACCACCTTTTGAGCGGCAGCCTGTGGTGGGCAGTTGTACTATACTATAAATAATTTGTCTTCTAAATTGTATAAATTGTCCGAGCTCGGGGCAGGGGCGTTACATGCTATAGGAACCGTTCTTAGGTGCTTGGAGGCTTGGTCCGGAATGAAGGTCAATTTCAACAAGAGTTGTATTATATCGCTTAGTGATAGCTGCTCTATCCCAATTGCTTCTATACAACAGATGCTAGGATGCAATAAGGGTGATTTTCCCTTAATCTATTTGGGGATTCCGATCAGACCGGGGAAGCTAACAAGGGATGATTGGCAACTGCTAATCGAAAAAATCGGGAAAAGATTAGCTGGATGGAAAGGACGTATGCTCACATTGGGTGGAAGAATTACTTTGATGAACTCAGTTATTAACAGTATTCCGGTACACCTAATGTTTATTTATGAATTACTGGGTTGGGTAATCAGTAGAATCGACAAATGCAGAAGAATATTTCTATGGAAAAGGGTAGACGGGGGAAGGAAAGGGATACACCTCATTAGCTGGGGGAGAGTTTGCAAAAGGAAAGAGTTCGGGGGTTTGGGAATCATCAATCTTAGATATATGAACAATGTCTTGCTTAGTAAATGGTGGTGGAAGTTGACAAACAAACAAAACAATTGATGGTGTAAGTCTTTCATTAAGTATCGTTTGAGGAAGAAATTCAGATAAGGGGGAAGAAGTTTCAATAGTAGGAATTCCTTTTTATGGAAAGGGGTATCCAAAATGGGAGACATTTTTCATAGTAACACCAGCTGCAAGGTGGGGAACGGCAAGAACACTAAATTCTGGAAGGATAAATGGTGCGAAAATAACACCCTCATGGGACTCTTCCCATCGGCAGCCAGTGCGGTTCTAAACAATGATTCCTTTGTGAGTGACGTTTGGCGCAACAACAGGCTAAGACTAGAGGTCAAAGACTCCTTAGAGCAAGAGTCTATCATTCAACTTTCTCAACAACTACATTCGTATAGAATGAAGGTACACTCAAGGGGTTGAAGATGCGAGACGATGGATATTGGAGTTGGATTTCAGATTCATTGTTACCTCATTATACAAACGGCTCAACGATGGAGGAAGAAGAAGCGAGGTAGCTGACATTATATGGCACATCAAAGCTCCAACTAAAGTTAAAGTCTTTTCTCTGGTTGGTGGCTAATGATGCTATTTTATCAAAGGTCAATCTAACGAAACGCGGCATCGCGGTTAACATTGTTTGTGCTAGATGCCAAATTCTAGATGAGGATACGGATCACATTCTTTTCAAATGCATTCGAGCAAGAACGGTTTGGAGGATTATGGGTCCTACATTAGGCATTTTAGAGTGCCCTCAATCGAGTTCCGAGGTGTGGGGAATAGTTAGAACTAACAGTATTAGGAAGGGGGATACATCCGTTGGAGAAATAGCAGTTGCTTCTACGATTTGGAACCTATGGCTAGACCGAAACGACTTCTGCTTTCATAGTTTTAATCGTAGATGTTCAGTATTGATTCACAAAATTTACCTTTGCATTCATGAATGGACAGGATATCTCGGTTCCAGGAAGAAATTGCTTTCGAGGGAGACGAGGAGTAGCTAGCTCTCATGCAGGGCGACATTTGGGTGATGGATAACTTTTGGGAGATGATGGTTTTGTGGTTAATTGTATTCTCTTTAGATTGATCGCTGTGTGTGGGCTATTGAGGCGTTAGCCTTGTTTTAGGACTGTTCTGGTTGTTTATTGGGCCTTCTGGTAGATTATGTATTATTTATCGACTGTTTCGTTAATTATCATTAATGAAGTGATGACAGTAGTCATCTTTTTATCCAAAAAAAAAAAAACTATTATTAGTTACCATAATACCCTCAAAGTTCAAATTTATTTACGACATGATTATTTATAAAAATGTTACTCATATAAAATAAAAGTTGGTGCAATTATGGATAATTTGTAAAGAGTATATAACGAGTAAAGGAGGGACTCAGGTTCGAAGTTGGATTACGTCTTAGTATTTACTTTAAATATATTAAAAAAAAAGATTAGAACGTGCATCGAACATGCAAATTACTAGTATTTATATATGCCAATTATTCTGCATGCCTACCGAGCACATTGTTTTTCTGTCGGATGGTTTTCGAAGTGTCCCAAGGACTGTATGAAGAGGAGACCGAGTGTTGAAGTTTTATCCATGAATGTTATTAACCTCATCCATTCAAAAATAGTTTTAGAATAACAGCAAAAACAAGGATATAATATCCATTCAAAAAAGGTTGTACACAATGGAAGCGAAAGGAAGAATATAAAGAAAGGGAAACAATGCAGATAAATTTCAGGTTCATCTCAAATTGTCAAGTCCTAAGTTAAAAAATGTCATGTTTCTATTTTTATATCGTTTAATGAGTCTTTCTAGCACTCCTGTCTCCTGTTGATTCCATTGTTTTTTTTGTTTTTTTTTCCGTTTGTCGATTCCATTGTCAAAATGTATTTAGTGTTGTATTGTTTTCAGATTGAGACAGTACTAGTCATATGGTTATATTATCTTTAGTAATTATATGTTCTCGAAAGATAAAACTGTTATGCACTGATTATTCAAGCAAAGCTGTTCTTCTTGTCGGTTGTTGTTACTTTCCCGCTTTCTGAATTCTTATGTTATTGTTTGTACTGCAGTCATAATCTAGCATCTCCTTCACCTCGTATAATTAGAGAAGGAAAATGAAAAATTCCTAAATAATCTTTTACAAGCGTTCTCATCCATTTATTAGATTATAGCGTTGTTAACTATGTAAGATTCCTCAGTATTGTCACCAAATTAGCCATTATTAGAAGAAAGAAGTCCACATCTATATAATAAAACACAAAGAAAGCTATCAAGTGGCTCTCATTGAATCCCAAAAAATCAAAGATCAGATCTAACCTCACAAAACACATTTTCCCTTCTAAAAAAGTTTCCCTCCAAAACTCAAATTCAAATTCCCCCAACCCAAAATAACTCTTTTATTTATTTAATTATTTCTCTCTCTCTCTCTCCTATTCAAAAAATTAAGAAAACAAAAATTTAAAAAATTTAAAAAATGTTAAAAAAATTAAAAATTAAAAAACTTTAAAAATAATTCAAAAAACAAAAACTTATAAAAATTTGCTTAAATTTTTTTTAAAATTTTACAAAAATTAATTTAAAATTTTAAAATTTTTAAAAAATTTTAAAATAAATAAATTTTAAAAAAATAATACTTTAAAATTTTTTTAAATAATTCAAAAAAATCAAAAACGTATAAAAATTTATTAAAATTTTTTAAAAATTATTATTATTTTTTAAAAATTTAATAAATTTTAAAATAAAAATATTTTTGAAAAATTTTAAAATTTTAAAAAAGTTATTTTTTTAAAAATTTTAAAAATTTTAAAAATTAAAATAATTAAAAATTTTAAATTTTAAATTTTAAATTTTAAATTTTAAAATTTTTAATTTTAAAATTTTTAATTTTAAAATTTTGAAAATTTGAAAATCTCAAAGCAAATCCAAATCCAATGTCGAACATCAATTAAGAAAGCGTCGTCGATATCTGATCCGCTGCTATTCCGTATCGGTGACTCCCATCCCCCAAATCGAGCACGAATATCAAGCGACTCCGTATCGGCGATTCCCCTCCACCGAATCGAGAGCCTCAATATGCGATGCGACGACTCTAATTTTATCTCATTAACCGAATTCTCATTTTATTTTTTAATTTTGTGTGTGTAGGGGATTACTCTGTTTTTTGCTGACTCGAATTTGTGTGTGCATGGTATCTAAGTTCAGAGAGGTATGATTGTTTTATTTTTTGGTTTAAAAAATTTTAATTTGGTGATTTATTTGATGAGTTTTTTATTAGTTTTGATTTTAGGTGTACGCAAGTGAGAAATGGATTATTTGGTGGCCTCAATTTGGGCTTCCAAACCATAGCAGGACAGGTAAGGTGACCAGCAATCTAAAATAACTTGGCAAATATGCAACATTAATTTCTTTACTACAAGATAAAATACTACTGTGAAATGTTCCCTTCGCTGGTTATTAGAAATCATGGATAACATAACATATAAGAACTTTTAGTATATGTTTGGATATATAGGATTGGGATGACTGGAGTTTACCAGTGAAGGGTGCAAAATCTCCACTCAAGAAAGACAGCTAAAGTAAATTTGTTATTCATCCATTTTGATTTTTTTTTATAAAGGTGCAATGGGGAGACAAAGTGGAGATAAAAGAAATGATTAGTTTGGTTTAGAGTTTTGAGAACTTCATGTCTTTCATTTTGGTTGAAATAATAATAAGAGGTATTTCAATTGCAAACTGAGTCTCAGATAAATAAATATTTAGATTATTGGTACTGTAGATACCTTCACACATGCACTTGCGTTACCATTATTTTTAGACATACTCATAGTGGTTATAGGATTAGAGTAAGCTCTATAAAACCTATATGATAATGTCCTTGTATAACTATTACAAGCATCTAAAAGTGATGCTATAGTTAAAAAAAAACTTTATGCAGCGCTTCTAACAAACTATATGCATTCCAGGTAAGTTCAAGCTAATGATCAAAAAAGGCGATGGTTGAGCTTAAAGGTAGATATACTGCTTCCTCATATAATATGTTTGTTACTACAATTAATTTGCTGGATCTCCAAAACTATTTTATATAATCAAACCCGGTGCATTGTTTCGAAGTCGTGCCGTAGGCACGTGTCAACAGGCAAACCTAGTATATATATATATATATATATACTGTTCTCTTCAGTTGCGCACTCATCCCTTGTGCACCCTCATGGGCACCCTACCCTACCCATCTGATCTTCATCATGATCAGATGCCAGATCATGTGGCTCTCCTTCTTCCGCTCTCTTTCGTATTGAAGTTCGGGGTAATATAGGAAAATTACCCCCCCCCAGTAGCTCCCTTCATCTCCTTCTCTCCTTCTCGATAGTGAAAAAAACCCTAGCTCTCTCGATTTCGTCATCTCTTCCCCAAATCGAGTTCGCAAAAGCCCAGTGCCCCAAATCGCCAAATCCGTTGCTCCTACTCTCCTTACTTATGCTCTCGGAATTCCCCTCCCCCAATTTGAAACCCTACCTCCCCAAATTGCATCCCTCTTCCCCAGATCGAGATTGAAGAAACCCTACCCTCTTACCCAAATCGATACCCGTTGCTTCTCCCCCTAAACCCTTCTTTGTGCTGCTCTTGGAATTCCATCCCCTTCCTTACCCCACGCTGCTGCTATCTTCCTACGAGTTTGCTCCGAAAATCTATATGAGTTTCTTCAGTTGCGTACCCATCCCTTGCGCACCCTCGTGGGCACCCTACCCTACCCGTCCGATCTTCATCATGATCAGACGACGATCATGTGGCTCTCCTTCTCCCGCTCTCTCTCGTAATGAAGTTGGGGGTAATATAGGAAAATCTGCCACCAGAAATCAAAGGTGGCTCGGAGTTGAGTTCTGTCATTTGATAAGAGGCTACTGAAGGGAAGTGTTTCTTCCTCACCTTGTTCAGTTTGTTGCATTTTTTTGACCATGGGTATATAATTAGTAGGCAATGATGAATTTCACAATATAGTAGGCTTGAGTTATTATATGATACTTAGTTGCTTGAGTTATTATATAATAATCAGTAGGCAATGAGTAATGAGCCTTTGCTGTATGTTAATTTGTTGCATTTGCTATACTTTGCTCTTTCTTCATTTGGTGTTGTTGCTGCATTTGGTATGTAGGCAAAGATGTTGTTTTACTGCTAGTGTTGCAGTTGCCATACATTCCTCATTGTTAGTTTTGCAAATGACAGAGAGAACACGAAGGAGAGAAGGAGACTGTTTATGTTTCGAATGAGTTATAATACTCATTTAAACAAACTATATGGCATGGCATTAATATGTAGCCGTAGTCAGTGATGATCGAATTGTTCAGTAATTTGCACCATTTTTGTGTACTTGAACTTAGAATGACTCGAAAATTTTTGAACTTAGAATGTGTACTTGAACTTAGAATGTGCACACTCTTAATCAAAAATTCATGTGTACTTGAAGTTAGAATGAATATGAAAATTGTGACAGTTTTTTTGACATTTCAGTTTGATCTCAGTTTTGGTTGATTTCAGTTTGATCTGAGTTTTGATTACATTTCAGTTAGAATGAATATCAACTTAGAATGATTATATACTCACTCTTCATTTGTGGTTGACCTCAATTTTGGTCTCAATTTTGGTTGATCTTCAATTTTGGTTGATCTTCAGTTTTGGTTGATCTCAGTTTTAGTCTTAGTTTTGGTTGATCCAAACTATGATTATTTGGTTGATCCAAATCAGTTTTCCTATTGATTTTTATGATTATACGTTGATGATATGATTATATGTTTGATACCCATGTTTCTGTCCATTTGTTAAATGGTTACACAATCTCGATAGCATTGAAGGTTATGGAAATTGAGATATTGAAGCTGAGAAATAATTTAGCTAGAGTTTTTTTCATTAAGGCAGAGAGCGCGTGAAGGAAAGCCATCAGATCTTCATCATGATCACGATGACTATCAGATAGCTGTGTTCTCCTGCACACGAGACTGCGCACTGTATGGGTGCGCAACTGAAGACTACTTTATATATATATTACTCATTCAAACAAACTAGATGGCATGGCATTAATATGCAGCCCTAGTCGGTGGTGAATGAATTGTTGAGCAATTTTTAGCATATTTTCATTCGGAAATACCGATGCTTATCCACTTCTCTGCTCCCTCTGATGAACTTTTTGCTGAACTGAGGTTTTATTAGCCTACTATCATTTTAAAAAGTTGTTTTCTGAGCCTACTGCCTACTTCAAAAATTGCATCAAAAATTCAGACAAGTTACAAATCATGCAGCAACAATGATTTGAATCGTAGCTAATCCTTGTGTATTTTTTTTATTGTTTTTGTTTTAATTTCAGCAGCATAAGAGGATCAGGAAGACGAGGTACTAGAGTAACCGAATAAGAAGATGATGAAGTAGATGGAGCAGAAATGGGTAGACTAAATGCTTGCTAGCAGAGTTCATGTTCAAAATTTTTGTTCAATTGGAGCTGAAATAGCTAATTAAGTTATGTGTGCAATTTGACTGTGTTTTCATTTGTTTGTTAATGTAGGACTGTAGAAGACAAGTTTACTGCGGTTATGTGTAATAGATTGTTGTAATGGCTTTGATAAGAATGTAGTAGCAAATTTGAAATAAAGTAATCTTTTCTGTGCAATTTCAGTGTGTTTATATTTGAGGTAAATTAGAGTGCATTGAGGTAAATTTGTGGACTTATTGAATGATGCTCGAGTATGGGACTGTGTATATTTCATTTTTTTTCCCCTCTTCGATCACCTATGCAGTTGGCTTCTCATGTTTTAATACTGTAGTTGGCTTCTCATGATCAGGAAAATCATAGATTAGAAGTACAAAACTAAACTACAGATAGCAGGGGAAGGTGAAGGAAAAAGCTAAAAAAAATGTCCGATGGAGTACAACAACATAATTCAACCAAAACTGAAGATCAGCCAAAACTGAGACCAAAACTGAGATCAACCAAAACTGAAGATTAACCAAAACTTAGACCAAAACTGAAGATGAATCAAAACTGAAGATCAACCAAAACTGAGATCAACCAAAACTGAGACCAAAACTGAAGATCAACCAAAACTGAGACCAAAACTAAGATCGACCACAACTGAAGAGTGAGTATATAATCATTCCAAGTTAATGTACATTCTAACTGAAATGTAATCAAAACTGAAATCAAACTGAAATCAACAAAAACTGAGCTCAAACTGAAATGCCAACAAAATTGTCACAAATTTTATATTCATTCTAAGTTCAAGTACACATAAATTTTTTATTAAGATCGTACACATTCTAAGTTCAAGTACACATTCTAAACATTCTATGTTCAAGTCCACATTCCAAGTTCACAAATTCCCTACTCATTCTAAGTTCAAGTTAATAAGAGATGCGGCTGCTTTTCTACTTCAGCTGCGGATGCTGTTGCATGATCTGCAGCTGCTGATGCTGTTTCCACTCTGCATTTACAAAATGAGTTTACAGGTTAATTTCACAACATAAACACAGAAGAAGATTTCACAACAACATGATTACTGAAAATAAAGTAGGCTCAGAAACAACATAGCTTATTATGAGTGAATTGTTATGCCATGCCCAATAGCTTTGAATCAACCACAAGTGTATCAAATGCATACAAATTGAGAAGCACTATGGCTGCATTATCATGCCATGCCTAATAGCTGCTGCCCAATTAGTAGTACCCCACCTCCACTAAGGATATACAATGAAGGGACTAATGTAATCAAAACTCAACCAAAACTCTTCATTTGTGGTTGATCTTCAGTTTTGGTCTCAGTTTTGATAGATCTCAGTTTTGGTCTCAGTTTTGGTTGATCCAAACTATGCTTATTTTAACAAATCCAAATCAGTTTTCATGTTGATTCTTATGATTATACGTTGACGATATGATTATATGTTTGATACTGAATTGTTCTGTCCCAAAAAAAATAAACAATCTTATGATTATATGTTTGATAATCAAAATCCAACCTTATGTTGGGAAATAAACCAAAAAAAAATTTCATTAAGTCCCTTCATTGCATATCATAAACTGAGCTGTTGAAAGCTAATAAACAACAACAAAAACAGCTCAACCTAGGAAACACATAATTGAATTTGATCAGCTGGACTATTCATCACTGCCTACGAACTGAACAGCAGAGAAAAAATGTAATATCCCGACCGACTATTAATAATATTATTTTATTAGCGTTCGACTACTTGATTATTTTATTTTCCTTTCACCATTGTGTTATCTTTTAGCCATGACAATCTAATAAAATAATTAGAGATGGTTGTGTAGCTAAACCTAGGGTTACAAAAAACATAAGGGTTAAGAATTCTTCTAGAACAAATTCCTTCTCCATGTCAATCCTCCCTCACATAACACCTCCCCCACATTCACCTCCACCTCACCCCTCCTTCCCCTAGATGAGGCCGGCCACACTAAGGAGGGCCCAAGTGCAATTGTGTGGGTGCACAATTTAAATCTCCACCCTCCTTTCCTCCTATAAATACCCCCCTTCCTTCTCCATAACCTTACTTTAGAAACATCAAAGAAAGAAAGAAAGAAAAAGAATGAGGGTTCTAACTTGAGAGTTTTTTAATTGTAGGTTGCTAGAAGTCCTAGGAGAAAGAAGGAAAGTAGCTAGTGTTTCCATCAAGAAAGAAACAAGGTGGGGGGTTCTCATATGGTTTGTATGTTTGTTTGTTGTTTGTTTGTTTATTGAATGTTGGTTTTTGATGTTCTTCTTCTTCTTACCCTCTTGTTTACCCTTTCTTTTGATATGGTTACTATGTGGTATGTGGTAGTAGGAATCATCTAAAAAAATAGTTCTTTTGGTTGTTGTTGTATGATAAAAAAGTAAACTACTTGGACTAAATTAACACATGCATATAAGTTTGTACATACAACCATGTAAGGTTGTAGGACTTGATTATGAACCATACATAAGGCATATGGATTGTTTACAACCATGTAAGGTTGTAGGACCAATGTTGAACTTTGAATTAAAAGAGAACATATGTTGATAAAGTGTTCTTATTTGATTGTATCATTGTTTAGTTTAATCTTAAAGAAAGAAAAAAAAAAGAAACTAACTAAATCACTAGTTGTAGAATAACTAAATAAAAAGATCTTTTCTTTTCTAAACACTAGTTGTAAAAAGATTAAAAAGATTTCTTTTATGCCCACTAGTAAGAAACTTATGTAGTAAATTAATGGTAAATGTTTAGGATAAATTTTAGTTGATAATTATAGTAGTAGTAGTAGATATGCATGTTTATAATAAAGTTGTAGTAGTAGTAGAAATGCATGTTTATAATAAAGTTGTAGTAGTAGTAAGAATGCATGTTTCTAATAAAGTTGTAGTAGTAGTAGATATGTATACTTCTACTAAGTAGCAATAGTAGATGTATGTTTCATTTAAAGTAGTAGATGTATTATATCCTATATAAGGATGAGATTCATGCTATACATGTTGTAGGATTACTTCTAAAAATAATTAGAAGTCATATTTATGCTTTACATGTTGTAGGATTACTTCTAAAAATAATTAGAAGTCATTTCTATGCTTCATGTGTTGTAGAATTATTCCTAAAATTATTTAGAAGCTATTTCTATGTTTCATGTGTTGTAGGATTATTCCTAAAATTATTTAGAAGCTATTTCTATGTTTCATGTGTTGTAGGATTACTCCTAAAAATATTTAGACACCATTTCTATGCTTCATGTGTTGTAGGATTACACCTAAAAATAATTAGAAGCCATTTCTATGCTTCATGTGTTGTAGGATTACTCCTAAAAAATATTTAGACACCATTTCTATGCTTTATGTGTTGTAGGATTATTCCTAAAATTATTTAGAAGCTATTTCTATGTTTCATGTGTTGTAGGATTACTCCTAAAAATAATTAGAAGCCATTTCTATGCTTCATGTGTTGTAGGATTACTCCTAAAAATAATTAGAAGCCATTTCTACGCTTCATGTGTTGTAGGATTACTCCTAAAAATATTTAGACACCATTTCTATGCTTCATGTGTTGTAGGATTACTCCTAAAAATAATTAGAAGCCATTTCTACGCTTCATGTGTTGTAGGATTACTCCTAAAAATATTTAGACACCATTTCTATGCTTCATGTGTTGTAGGATTACTCCTAAAAATAATTAGAAGCCATTCCTATGCTTCATGTGTTGTAGGATTACTCCTAAAAATAATTAGAAGCCATTTCTATGCTTCAAGTGTTGTATGATTACTTCTAAGAATAATTGGAAGCTATATTCATGCTTCAAGTGTTGTAGGATTACTTCTAAAGATATTTAGAAGCCATATCTATGCTTAGAATGTGTAGGACTTAACAAAAATGCCTACCATGCTTGGAATGTGGTATGTTCAATTCTAGTCATGTATCCATGCTTAAGACTTGTACAAGTGCATGCTTAATCATTGCATAATTAAGAATATTGTTAGTGATGGTTGTGCCATATATACCATGATTAATTGTCATAGGTTGATGCTTGAAATTGCATGCTATGATTGAATTGCCATAGGCTAAGTAATAAGAAAGACCCATGTTGGAATTGTAGTTTAAACTACCTTGTTGTAGTTGATATTAGTAAAGAACCATACATGCTTGAACGGCATGGCATAGCATCTTAGATTGCATGAGGATATGTACCAATGTTATGTGGGTTAGGAGGAGAACCCATGGACTCTAGTCGAGTAGGTTCTAATTTAAGTGGAACCATGGCATACGAGCACCCTTCATTCATAGTAATAAGGGATGAGAAGTTCTAATAGTTGTAGCTTGATAAGAAGCTAAGTATAGGGTATTCAAGTACCCTAGGGGTCATCGACCATCAAGACCGCATCCTACTTCCTTAGAGTAAAACGGATAGATCTCACCTCGGACGTTGACGGATCTTAACCAATGTAGGTTGACCGTGGGCCGAGAGTGTTGGTAGAATCCGAGTTAGGGGTAGTGATGGTTGAGAGAGATATTGTTACCAGAGTCTTGGATCGAGGGACCCCGAGTTGGACCATGATTGGAAACTATGCAAGATTGCATAAGAATAATAACCTCATTAGGGTAGTGACTTGTAAAATCATTACTTAACCTTTTGCCCGAAAGAAGGGGAATTGGTAGTAGGGGTGCACCATGCGACCAAACCTTTCTTTAGGGCCGATCTAGGTGGTGTTATTGGGTTGCGCCTTCCTGTCAAAGGGATACGCACGGTGCCGTCTCACAAGTTGAGGACACGGGTTGCGTATCTCGCGCTGTTAATTCCTGAAGTACAAGTGGCTGGGGGTGCCACAGGATGCATTGGGCAGTCCTGCGCTTGCGATACCCCAGAGGGTGCCACAGGGTAGGCATCGCGCTACCCTGCGCTTGCGAAACCCTATAGTTTGATTTTGGAATGATGCCCGATACATTGGGTTCGTCTAGTTGAGAGAGGTCCGGGTGGCCGGGTCGCAGTGGCGAACATAGACACCACTGGCGATATGCAACAGTGGCATATGACCACATCTGCAGCCTCATTAGCCACGTGTAGGTGTCGGGAACAGGTTGTGTGCAATTAGAATTCATAACGCGGGTTCAATCCCTATATTTGGAGAAACGGCTTGAGATGGAGTCGCATGTAGTATGGGCTGCATGTTGCTTTCGGAGACTTGCTGAATATTAGAATAAGAGCATTCTAGTATTAGTCGACATGCCAGTAGTACCCTAGCTTAGTTGACAGTGCATTAGTATTCTAGATTAGTCGACAGTACATTAGTGTTCTAGTGTAGTTGACAGTGCGTTGGTATTCCAGTTTGATTGACATTTGTTGGATTCTTGCACTCACGAACACTTAAACTACACCGACATACTCTACTATGTTTGTATATATTGTTTGGAGATCCGCTGCTATATGATCAGCCCTTAAGCGTCAGTGAATACTGACGTCCCCACTTCCATAGGTACTGGACCGCAAAATACAGGTGTGAGATTCAGGAGGACTCAAGGCAAGAAAAGTGAGGAGTCAACGTCAAGTTTTAATTTCCGCTGTAATAACTATTTCATGTATACTCCGATGTAATCTAGTGTATTGATGGGAATACTCGGCCTGTAATATTGAGTTAATAAAAAGTTTCAAATTTTCCTGTTTTTCTGTGTTTTGTGACTTATTGAAGGAAAGGTCTTGGCTCGTGTCTCGGTTTCCCAGTATATGGAAATCGGGGCGCTACAAAAAAATACAAAATGGACTAAATTTAAAACATAACAGTGAATAAAACACTTCTCTTAGTTCATTGTATCCGCAGTGTCATCAGAATTTTGTTCACTAGAGGAATCCACTTCTTGTGCATTGGACGCACTAAACAAAAAAAAAGTTAACATAAACATAGTCACGAACAACATCCAAATTGGAAGAATTAATATGAAAGTTCAGATACTTAAACATACTATACCTATCAAGCTTCTTTGGACAAGTTCTCGCATCGTGGCCTTGTCCCTGTAAACCACAACAATTGCACTTTCTTGGTTTACCTCTAGTTTTCTCTCACATTGGCTTCAACTGTTTTCCACTTGGTCTTCCCTTAGTTTTGCATTGGCTTGGCTTTTCAACAGAAACTTGAGACAATAGCAAGTCCTTCCCATAAGGTCGTGTTCCACTACCTTTCGCTACTCCACTACCTTGAGGTTGCGTAGGAACAAAGCCTTCAATACACTTGAGCATGTTTTCACGCATGAACGCGTAACCTTCATCGGAAGCTAATCCAATTTCAACAAATTGTTTTGCTAAATTACTCAACTCACAATAGCGGGCTGCAAAATTCTTGCCATTGCCTTCATCAATGCCTCTAATATTTGTGAAGGTGTAGTTTCTTCTAATCACCTCGCGTGACCATCTTCATAAAATATATTGTTGCGGGAGTTCATTACAATTTGAGTACTTAAGAAAAGCCAGAAGATGCTTGCAAGGGATGCCCGTAAATTCAAACATGTAGCATGAACAACTACCAAACAATGTTCCCTTCGCATAAGTAATAATGGTCTCATTTTCAACTCTGCCACACAACCTCACTGCGTAATAAGCATTTGCAGCATTTTCATGATCTTCCACCAAACTCACATTATATAAGAGGCTTGATTTGAGTTGCTTTTGGAAGTCATAGAACATTACCAAAGTGTACACTTGGGCCATTTGTTCCTCCATGTACCATTCGGTCTTCAATTTAGGTTTTTTCTCAAGTGTACGGTGATTTTCTTTAAGTTCTTGTTCTCTTTGTTTTCCAATTACCCTCTCAAAGATTACGGCAAATTCTAGAAGTGAGTACTCCTTTTGAGTATGCTTCTTTAAGAAAGAATTCATTGTCTCACTTCTTTGGCTACTTGACATGTCGGCCCAAAAGTAAGGCCTATGATAAACGGGAGCCCATTTCTCATGGATTTCAAAGTTATCATTCAACCATTTATTATTTTCCACTCCATATTCTATCATCAATGAATTCCATTTTTCTTCAAAAGAAATGATGTTATAAGAATTCCAAATAATATCTTTAAAAGCTTCCATAAAGTTAGCATTTTGAACCAATTGAGGCACCTCTCCGGGGATCTTATCTAAAATATGCCATACACAATACCTATGGTGAATTTGAGGAAAAACTTGTTTTATTGCAGCACCTATCTCGCGGTCTTGATCTGTTATAATGCCAAGTGGAGCATGTTTCATGACTCCTAACCATTTTTCAAATAACCAAACAAAAGAGGCAGTTGTTTCATTTGGAATCAAGCCACAACCCAGAAAAACTGACTGCCAATGATGGTTTATTCCAACAAATGGTACAAATAGCATTCCATAGCGATTTGTACTATGGGTTGCATCAAAAGAAACTACATCACCAAACACTTCATAATTCATCCGAGCAATTCCATCCACCCATATACAATGAGACAATCTACCACACTCATCTTGCTCGAATGCATAAAAAAATGAAGGATCTTTTTCCTTTTGCCATTGAAAAAAGTCAATCAACATTTGGCCATCGTGTCCCTTCATCGACTCCCTCAAGTCTCTTTCATGATTTCTAGCATCAGTTTCAGTAAATCCAACCTTATCATATCCCCCACTAGTATTTTTAAAAAAAATCATTTGTTTGCATGTAGGGATATTTGCACCCGAAAGTTGTTCCATTAATAGTTTACCTAAACTAGACACAACACGATTTCGTGGCAACAAATGTCGTCTACCGGGTGAGGTGAAAGAATGATTGTGTACTTCATGAAATGAATAAAATGACCATGAATTTGCAACTTTGTTTAATTTCACACGCACAAGAGCATTGCAAGAAGTTCTAGATGTAGTTTCCATCCTAACATCATTATTTTTACTTTTCGACACCTCCGCTTTATTACAATGAAAAGTCTTGTCCACTACTTCACCATCCTTGACTTTTTGACCTCCCTTACGCATTTGAAACCCACTACATTTTGCATAACTATCATAAAAATGTTCGGCTTCTACAAGCGTATCAAATGTCATACCTAGCTTTGGTATTAGATGGTCGTCAATGATGGGTGTAAAATCACCTTCCTGTGCCGACAAAAAATTATCACCGAGTTGTGAGCAACCTTCTCCACTCTCCATACCTATTAAAAATTAGCAATATATAATCAAATTTCAATAAATGAATCATAAATACATGTATAAATTTTCAGATATAGAACATGATTTAAACCCTACTATGAATAGATTGCTTTTATCACTGCAATCTTGAAGTACAAGTGAAAAACACTATTAGCTCACAAAAGATTGCTTTTTTTTTTCCCAAAGTCGAAATCTCAGTTGAAAAATTTTCCACACAAAAACTTTCAATGAAAAAGACTCTCATCTCACTAAAACATCTTGTTTTAATCATAGAGAAAGGTGAAGAAAAAATAAACCTGAATCCGTCAAGAAATTGCTTCAATTTCTGGAGGTAGATTTTCAGAGCAAACTCGCCGGAAGATAGCAGCGGTGTGGGGTAAGGAAGGGGATGGAATACCAAGAGCAGCACAAAGGAGGGTTTAGGGGGAGGAGCAACGGGTATCGATTTGGGTAAGAGGGTAGGGTTTCTTCGATCTCGATTTGGGGAAGAGGGATGCGATTTGGGGAGGTAGGGTTTCAAATTGGGGGAGGGGAATTCCGAGAGCATAAGTAAAGAGAGTAGGAGCAACGGATTTGGCAATTTGGGGCACTGGGCTTTTGCGAACTCGATTTGGGGAAGTGATGACGAAATCGAGAAAGCTAGGGTTTTTTTCACTATCGAGAAGGAGAGAAGGAGATGAAGGAAGCTACTGAAGGGAAAGAAGATAAGGTATCGTGTGGGGGGGGGGTTAATTTTCCTATATTTCCCCCAACTTCAATACGAGAGAGCGGAAGAAGGAGAGCCACATGATCTGGCGTCTGATCATGATGAAGATCGGACGGGTAGGGTAGGGTGCCCATGAGGGTGCGCATGGGATGAGTGCACAACTGAAGAGAACTCTATATATATATATATATATATATATATATATATATATATATATATATATATAGAATAATGCTAATATGAGATGGTGAGATGGGTGAGATGAAAATATTTTTTTGAGAGATGGGTGATTTGAGTCATCTGAATCTCGATCACACCGTTTACAACACTCTACATGTCATCTAGATGGTGTGTATAAAATTTCAAGCGATTTGGAGATCTCTAGCCTATTCATCTCACCCATCTCACCATCTCATAATAGCATGACTATATATATATATATATATATATATATATATATATATATATATATATATATATATATAGAGAGAGAGAGAGAGAGAGAGAGAGAGAGAGAGAGAGAGGAGAGGAGTGATCAAATGAAATACATCTTAAAATGAGATAATGAGATACATCAATTATGACCATTAGATATGAGAGAATTGAAATGAGTGGCTCTCATTTATTTGGATTAATTAATTGAGAACTTGGTTTTTTTTTTCTACATATATCTGTTAAAAAAAACCAAAAAAAAAAACAAACCAAATTTGAATTACTGGACTAATGATTCTACCAACTCTGCTGTGTATGCTAGTTATTAGATGGCCGGGTGCATGTTATCTTACCAACAAAATGGGAAGTTGAAGTTGCGACATGGGAAGCAGAACTGACTGGAGTAGTGACATTTGTGGCAATGGTGAGTGGGAACAAGAAATTGGTAGTAGCTTCATCAGGTTTGCGAGGTCGAGACGGGATCCATCAGTAGGGCTTTAGACAAGAGAGGGGTGCAGCAGTAAGTCATCTCTTGGTAATCAATGGCTTTCAATGAAAAATTATAAGAAACTCTTGAGGCTCCTCCTTAGAGAGGCTAAGCATCGTGAAGGTAATAAAAAATACTCTTCAAGAGTAATGATTCATCTCTGTAACTTTATCTTGTACCAGTAATGAAATAATTTGGGTAAAAGTGATAGATAAGACACTCGGTAGTAAAATAACCTTGTTTGTAATGGGTACTTGATGGAGGTGGTTTTCTACCTCTTTATATGCCTGAAAGTAAGATTGATTCGAGCAGAGCTTGCTTTGGTACGTTTAGGTACAGAGTGTACCTGGAGTTTAAACAAAATTTTCAAGATTGGGAGCATATTCGCTCCTCCACAATCAAATTCAGATCATCAGATTTTGATATGGGTTAGGAATGATGTGGTCCATCCTGGGCCACAGGACCCCCTCAGGATATGCGCTCTTTCTGATCCTCCAGATCTGCCACATCAGCACCGGAAAACTGCCCGGAGCTCTACCACGTCAGCCCGGAAACCGCTCCGATGTCTGCCACGTCAGCCCTATACCGCCCGGCTTTCCACCGCTTCAGCCACTCGGGTAACCGGGTCCGGCCCAGCCCCAAACGGGTCTGGACCCGATTGTCTTCCCCTATAAATACCAGACCCTCCCCCCTGTCTGCAGGTAATCAATCTTTCTTCCACAAAACCCTAGTTACTGCTCCTCTCCCATAGAGACTAACTAGATCGTCGGAGGGTCTGCCACCGGGACAAACCCCGGTGTTCCTAGACCGTCTGCAGGTACACCAGACCTCGGATCCGAGCCCCCTGATCCGAGCCGAGCATCCAGCCTTGCCTCACTCCAACCTGTCACCGGTACCGCTCGGCCAGCCGAGGGTCGTCTGATCAGTAGCTTCCTCCTTCAAATACAAATCGAGTAAGAACTCACACCTGGTGCATCCACACGTCTCCCAGAAACAAACCGCATCAGGTTGGCACCGTCTGTGGGAACTCTACTTCAGAAGCCGACCCGAGCCCGACTGTAGCGCCCCGATTTCCAACACTGGAAAACCGTGACACGAGCCAAGACCTTTTCTTCAATTAGTCACAGTACACAGAAAAACAGGAGAATTTAAAACTTTTTATTCAATACACAATGTGTTACAAGTCTGAATATTGTACAACTGTAATACCTTACAATAGAGTTACAATATTACCTTTACATTTCCAAGTATTACAACCTTCAACATCTTACATCAGAGTACAAGGAATGAAGAACAACACTCGGTAACTCTCACTTGAGTACTTCTCAACTAATAGATAATCAATACATATACTGCAGCGGAACTAAACATAACACTGACTCCTTGCTTTCCTTGCCTTGAGTCCTTCTGAATCTCGCCTTTGTACTTCGGCGATCCAGTACCTATGGAAGTGGGGACGTCAATATTCACTGACGCTTAAAGGCTGATCATATAGCAGCGAATCTCCCAAACAACATACAAAAATATAGCAATGGTGTTGGTGTAGTTTAAGTGTTCGTGAGTGCTATGACTAGACTCTAATGCGATATTTAAATAGAACTAGAATGCTTCCTATTCTAATGTCAGCAAGTCTCTGAAGCAACATGCATCCCATACTACATGCACCCCATCTCAAGCCGTTTTCTCCATATATAGGGATTTAAACCCGCGTTATGAATTCTAATTGTACACAACCTATTCCTGACAGATACAACGTGACTGATGAGGTTGCAGACGTGGTCAAGTCCCACTAATGCAGTTTTCCAGTGGTGTCCATGTTGCCACTGCTATCCGACTACCGGACCTCACTCAAAAACCTGACGAACCGTCGGGGATACTGCTAACAGGGGAGCCCCCTGCCACCCCCTGGTCGGACCGTAGTCCATGGCCTGTTCGCCCTCTTGGCATAGGACCTGACAGAGTTCCGGGGGTCCATCCCCCCTAGCTCCGCCCGCCTTATCATGTCACTTCAGGAATTAACAATCAGGATACGCAACTCATGTCCCCAACTAGTGAGAAGGTTTGACAGGAAGGTACAACCCAATAACACCACCTATGATCTGCCCTAAGGGGCAAGTAGGTCGTGAGGCATCCCCTACAACCAACTCCTCTCCTTCCGGGAAGGGTTTATGTAAAATGATCCTTGTAAGTCACTATCCTAATGATGTCCCTGACTCGAACAATCCTAGGGATGACAATATTATAAACACAACATGCTAGGCCTTTAAAGTAGACTTCGCAAGACAACTCTACTAGGCTGCTCAACCTAGACTTACTAGAATCCCTCAGGATCCGGTTCGTGGCTCATCGATCCAAGACTTGGCCGTGCGAATATACATGCATGCTGCTACCCTAGACTTGGATTTCGTCTATACTCCGGTCCTCGATTAACCTACCCTGGTTAAGATTCGACGGTACACAAGGAGTGACTCCTCCACAGTTCCTTAGGGTAAGAAAACATATGTCTTGATGATCGATTGCCCTTAGGGTGGTAATATCACTCTAGACGAGCACAACGAACTGTGTACTAGCTAACAAGCTATACGCGAGTAACAACCACATACGAGCCAATAAGCTACGTATGAAACAATAACTACCGACGAGCCAGGTGGGCCTCGTAGGAGATAACCACGTACATACCAGCCAAATAAGCCGCGTATGAGACTAACAGCTACGCACGGGCCGGTCGAGCCGCGTACGAGACAACAACCTACATACGAGCCAAGTAAGCCACGTATGAGACCCACAGCTACGTATAGGCCAGTCGAGCCACGTACGAGCACAACCATATGCAAACAACCATACAGGTAATCAATCTTAAAAGAAACCAAATGTGCTACTAGCAAACTTGATCTCCTATTATTAGAAGCAACAGAAGAGTCTACTAATATTCTATGGTCGGTATTCTACTGAGGAAGAATCCGAAGGCGACATAGCAGCCTTTATCGAACTAACTATCACTAGCGGTCTTCCCAATCCTCATTACTTCAACCTATAGCGCCTTAAGTATGGCATACAATTGCAAGCATCTTCCTATGACAATCCAATCGTATAACACAACCACTCACCATGATACTCCTATGTATGAATATGATTAATGCTTGTGCTTACATCGTGCTTAAGCATAAAAACCACTACGACCTAGACATGAAATCCACTATAGTCAAGCATAGGTTATGATTTGAGCATGAAAGCTTACTACTTATCATAACTAATCACCTCAACCCAAGCATGGATATATAACTAGTATGAACATGCAACATTCCAAGGCATAGTAGGTAATTCTAACACTAACCCTACAACATTCAAAGCATGTATTTAATCTCTAGCATGGTATAGAACACAACATGAAGTCACTACAACTAACCATGGGTAGTTTCTTTAATCAAAGCATGAATATCATAGTATGGATATCATTAACTGAACATGATCAATAATTAGCATGATACCTACTTACTTAGCATGTATAATGATTAAGCATGATCATCTACTAACATAGCATGAACAAATACTTATCTAAGTATGGGTATCATGTAAACATGAGTATTCATTTAATCTAGCATGGTATATAACTTACTTACAATCTAAACTAGCATGGCCTACAACTTACTTACAATTAAGCTAGCATGGCATACAACTTACTTGTAATTAAGCTAGCATGGCATAGATCTTACTTACAATTAAAACTAGCATGGTATATCACACACCTACAATTAAACTAACATGGTATACAACTTTTCTACTATCATCCAAGCATGAATCTTTATTAAGCATGAATAACTACTAAACATGAATGTCTTACTAAGCATGGGTAACTACTAGTATGAACATTCGACATTCCTAAGTATATATGTATATATACTTCTAACATGGTGAGTAATTTTATCATGGGTCCTACAACATTCTAAGAGTAATTAATTTAATCTAAACATGGTAGGAAACTCTTAGATTGAATCCTACAACATTCTAAGCATAAATGAGTCGATCTAAACATAATTAAATTAATCTAAACATGGTAGGAAATTCTTAGAATGAATCCTACAACATATTAAGCATGAATAAATTAATCTAATCCGATCTTAGCATGGTACATATCAACCCTAATCATGGTAAGTAGTTTTATCATAGATCCTACAACATGTATATCGTTTCTACATATGATAGGTAATTTTAGGAAGCATCCTACAACATGCCTATCACTCCTAAGCATGATAGGAATTTTAGAAAGAATCCTACAACATTCTAAGCATGAAGTAGCATTCCTAAAACATGATAGGTAATTTTAGAGAGCATCCTACAATATTCTAGCATGAAAACATGATAGGTAAGTTTTTAGAAAGCATCCTACCACATTCTAGCATGAACACATGATGGGTAAATTTTTAGAAAGCATCCTACCACATTCTAGCATGAACACATGATGGGTAAATTTTTAGAAAGCATCCTACCACATTCTAGCATGAAAACATGATAGGTAAATTTTTAGAAAGCATCCTACCACATTCTAGCATGAAAACATGATAGGTAAATTTTTAGAAAGAATCCTACAACATTCTAAGCATAGAAACATGATAGGATATTTTTAGAAAGAATCCTACAACATTCTAAGCATAAAGACATGATAGGATATTTTTAGAAGACATCCTACAACTATCTAAGCATAAAAACATGATAGGATATTTTTAGAAAAAATCCTACAACATTCTAAGCATAAAGACATGATAGGATATTTTTAGAAGACATCCTACAACTATCTAAGCATAAAAACATGATATGATATTTTTAGAAAAAATCCTACAACTATCTAAGCATATCTAAATTTATCTAATATAATCTTAGCATGGTATTTACTTAATGAACACAAAATAAACATCTACAACTATCTACTACTACTACTACTCTATTTTTATCAAGAACACAACATACAACTTATTACATAAACATCTATAATTACTTACTACTACTCCTTTATTTTAACAACATACCACTACTACTCTATTTAATCCACATACTACTACTACTTCATTTAATCAACATACTACTACTTTTTATTTTAGCATGCTACTACTTAGTTGCCTATTAGCCTTTATTATCACTAGTGAGAAAAGAAAAGATCCTTTTTATTTATTCTACAACTAGTGATTAATAAAGAAAAGATCTTTTTATTATTTTTTCTACACTAGTGATTAATAAAGAAAAGATATTTTTATTATTTCTACAACTAGTGATTAATAAAGAAAAGATCTTTTTATTATTTCTACAACTAGTGATTAATAAAGAAAAGATCTTTTTATTATTTCTACAACTAGTGATTAATAAAGAAAAGATCTTTTTATTATTTAAGAAAGAAAACTACAATAGAACATATGCTTGTTATTATTATTTTGTCCAAGTTCAATTAAAGTCCTACAACCAAAATGGTTGTATAAGAATGTTCATATGCTTATGTATACCAAGTCCTACAAGTCCTACAACTCCCAATCGGTTGTATGTTCAAGTCATATGCATTGTGCCTTTTTAGTTCAACAACATACATAAACAACAACTACAATTTTAAAGATGTGATCTTTATATGCTTAGTAGTTACTACTACTACTTCCTTTCTTTTATTTAGTACCACATTCACAACAACAACAGCACACCATCACAAGAACACCCCAAAAACAAAAGAAAACAAAACAAGAAGATAAGAAGAAGAAGTCAAATAACAAAACAAACAAACAAACAACAAACAAACAACCAAACAAAAAAAATGTGGAGAACCCCCACCTTAGCCTCTTTTTGGAAGGACTTGCTTGCTAACCTTCTCCTTCCCCTAGCCCTTAGAATCTCCTAGGAAAACCCTACAATAAAACTCTCTTGTTAGTATGAGACTATCTCTCTTTCTTTTCCTTTCCTTTCTTTCTTTCTTTTTGTTTTCTAAAATGAGAGAAGGAGGAGAAGGAGGGGGTATTTATAGGAGGGAATAGGAGGGGGTAAGTGCAAAATTGTACTCACATTTGCACAAAAACCCCAAGAGATGGTGTGGCTGGCCATACCCTAGGAGGAGGAGGGGTAAGGTGTAGGCATGGTGAGGTGGAGGCATGGTGAAGGGATAAGGCTTCTAGAAGGGTTTTAGTTCTTCTCATGCATACAAACCCTCTTTTAATCCTCCTAATCAAACCCTAATTATCTTATTAAGTTGCCATGACAAGAATGAGTATATTGTCCAAAAGTACATACTACATACTTTGTATAATGTACTAAGTACCATACAATTGTATGTATGTGTATATGTATGTGTATACTAAAAATTCTCATAAAATTCCCATAAAATAGTTTAATTTAGAAAATAATAGTAAAATAAATTTTATTATTAATTCGGAGGATCGCGCTATCAATTTGATGCGCTTCGGATGCACACCGACCGATAGATGCGCGTAGACACTGTTTGTGGGCAAACCGGCGAAAAATCACCAAAATAATTTGATTTTGGAGTTAAAATGAAATAATAATAAAATAATAATAAAATAGTAATTTCTACGAGTTAATATCCGTCCGGGATATTACACCGACCAACAAGGTACCTCGACAGCCGAACTCTCATGGCCCCCAAAGCCAAGAAGGCTGCTACCTCCGCACCACAACGGGACTTGCCCCCGTCGGGTGCCGCCGCCGAAGCGCACTCATCCAATCACGGGGCTCCTCGTCAGGGACCCCAGAAGAGCACCTCCCGTCCAGCCCAGCCCGACTTACAGGGGGTAATCACAAACCGACAGGTTAGTCGCAGCAGGGGAAGGGCTGCTTCCAACTCGGTCCCGAACCATCCAAAACCACCGCCCCAAGGACGGAGGTCAGCACTGAGCCGCATCGGACGGCAACCTTCGGTTCAACCGAACCGGGTCGACACAGTCTGAGATCACCCAAGAGGGAAACCTAAGATAGTTTCCCCGGGAATATGGCAAGCACGGACGACCAATTGCGCTTGCAGGGTAGAGGGAGCCCCAGTCACTCACCAGGAGTTCCAGGACTTCCGGAGGGAAATTCTGGGGGCCCTCCGAGGGGCCCCCAAGGAGGATGTCCGCCATTCTCAAATCAGGTCGGACGCCGAGGCCAGCGTGTCCCGCCCCTCAACGATCCCACCAGAGTACGATGGCGATCTCCTAAGGCGACTCCAAGAAATGGAGGATCGCCTCGACCACATAGGCGACGGCGGTCCTGGAGCAGCTCAGGGGTAGAGACCTGTCCAACCTCCTTTCTCCGCCCTCATCCTCCAAGCGGAAATACCTCGAAATTTCTGACCACCTCAGTTCGAGACCTATGACAGCGAGGGAGATCCTGCTGATCACATGGAGGGTTTCAAAACCCTGATGATGATTCACAGCGCTTCGGATCCCCTGCTGTGCCGAGCCTTCCCTGCCACCCTCCGGGGTCCGGCTCGTGAATGGTTCTCCAAGCTGACCCCCGGATCCATTTACTCCTTCGACCAGCTGGAGGGCAATTTCCTTGACCACTTTGTCACCAGCCAGAAGGCCGAGAGGACAAGTGCTTCTTTGCTTGGACTCAGGCAGAAAGAGGGGGAGTCGCTCAGGGTGTTCGTCCGGAGGTTCACCGCAGAGGCAAGGTCGGTTTCCTCCCTTGATCTTGGCGTCGCCTCCGCGGCATTTCGGCACAACATCCGTCATGGACAGCTGAAAGCCTCTCTGGCAAAGAAACCCCCCATCGACTTTCCCGACATCCTCAACAGGGTCGAGAAGTACATCAGGGCGGAAGAGGCCCTAAACCCAGAAGAGTCCAGGGAGGCCCCCGGGAAGGAAAAGCGGAAGGCCGAAGAGGTCGAGCCATCAAAGAAGGCTCCAAGGGACGTGGGGGCCATGAAGAAGGTCCCGCCGGTCCCTCGCTTCGAGAGGTATACCCCGCTAACCCAAAATGTGTCCTCCATTCTCTTGGCGATCGAGGACAGGGACCTCGTCCAGTACCCTCCTCGTCCATCCAACAATACCAGTAAGAAAAGGGATCAGCGGTTCTACTACCGCTTCCACCGGGACAACGGGCACGACACGGATCACTGTCGTGCCCTGAAAGACGAGATCGAGGCCCTCATTCAGCGAGGGTACCTCCGGGAGTACAAGCGAGAGGAAGCTCGAGGACAGAGGGACACGAGGAACAGGAGAACTCCACCTCCTCCTCGAGCTCCCCGGCAGCTCCTCGAGCGAGAGCAGGAGCTTGATGAGCCTGAGGGCCAAGCCATATTACACTGCATCCACGGGGGGCCCATGGGAGGAGAGTCCAACACTTCTCGCAAGGCGTTCATCCGGGATGTTAACGCCGTCCAAGGTCCTCTCCCCCCTCAGATCCAGCAACTCCCTGTCTCCTTCTCGGGGGAAGACCTGGAGGGGGTGCGGCTCCCCCATTGCGACGCCCTCGTCATTAACCTCAGCATGGACAATTTTGATGCTCGGCGAATCCTTGTGGACAACAGGAGCTCGGTGAACATTCTGTTTCTCGAAGCCTTCGAGAACCTAAAGCTCTCTTGCGACAAGCTAAAGCCGGCGGGGTACACCTTGCATGGGTTCTCGGGCATCCCTGTAACAATTGAGGGGATCGTCATGCTAGACGTCACGGCAGGTACGGTCCCAAACCGAAGAACGGAGTCCATAGACTTCATAGTGGTGAACGTCAAGGCAGCATACAATGCAATACTCGGTCGCCCGGGTCTCTGCTCCCTCCAGGCTGTCCCCTCGGCCTATCACCAAAAAATGAAGTTCCCTACCAATACCGAAGTAGGAGTAGTCCGGGGGAACCAGGAAGCTGCTCGCTCATGCTACATGACAGCAATCGGGAGTGGCGTGTTTCCCCTCGACGCCGTCGAGATGCAGCCCCAGAGGACCCAGCCAGAGCCCGAGTCGGCAGACGAGCTAGAAGATGTCTCGTTCGAGACAGGGGATCCGTCGAAGCACTTTTGGGTAAGTTGCTCCCTCACCTCTCACCTTAAGTCCGCCCTCATCACCTGCATTCGCCGTAATGTCGACCTCTTCGCCTGGAAGCCTTCTGACATGCCCGGTATCTCCGAGGATCTCATCATGCACAAACTCAGCGTGATCCCCGGGTCGAAGCCGGTTGTCCAAAAGCGACGTAAGTTCACCCCGGAGCGATAGTAGGTGGTCTATGCGGAAGTCAACAAGCTCCTGACCGCTCGCTTCATCCAAGAAGTCAGCTATCCCGAGTGGCTGGCCAACGTCGTCATGGTCAAGAAGGCGAGCGGAAGCTGGAGGATCTGTATAGATTTTACGGACCTCAACAAGGCGTGCCCCAAGGATCCATTCCCCCTCCCCAGAATCGATGCTCTTATCGATGCGACATCGGGTTACGAGCTTCTATCCTTCATGGATGCCTTCTCAGGCTACAACCAGATCCGCATGTTCCCTCCCGACATCGCCAAGACGTCCTTCGTTACAAACCAGGGGCTATACTGTTACAGGGTCATGCCCTTCGGGCCGAAGAACGCCGGTGCCACTTATCAGAGGCTCGTTAACTGGGTCTTCAAGGAGCAAATCGGGCGCAATATGGAGGTGTACGTAGACGACATGCTCGTCAAGAGCCAGCGGGGGGAGGATCACGTCGCCGATCTAGAGGAGGCCTTTGGGGTCCTTCGAACCCATAACATGAGACTCAATCCGGCCAAATGCGCCTTCGGCATCTCTGCGGGAAAGTTTCTTGGCTTCATTGTCAGCCAGCGAGGCATCGAGGCGAACCCCGAAAAGATCCAGGACATATTAGACATGACTCCTCCCAGGAACATCAAAGAGGTCCAGTGGCTGACGGGAAGACTGGCGGCCATCAGCCGTTTCCTCTCCAAGTCTGGAGAGAAGTCTCTTTCGTTCTTCAAAGCCCTACGCGGCACCGGAGGGTTCGAGCCAGGAGGCCTTCGCCCAATTGAAGGAGTACCTCGCGAACCCTCCCCTCCTCAGCAAGCCCGAACCAGGAGAGCCACTCTGGCTCTACCTGTCAGCCTCGAAAAAGGTGCTCAGCGCCATTCTTGTTCGGGAGGAGGAGGGATCACAGAAGCCTCTATACTATGTCAGCAAGGTCCTGCTCGACGCCGAGACCAGGTACTCTCGGATGGAGAAAGTAGCGTACGCCTTGGTCATGGCCTCGCGAAAACTCCGTCCATATTTTCAATCTCATTCGGTCCAGGTACTGACAGACCAACCCCTGAAGGCCGTTCTCTACAAGCCGGAGAGCTCGGGTCGACTCGTCAAATGGTCGATCGAGCTCAGCCAGTATGACATTGGCTATCAACCCAGAACAGCCATCAAGGGACAGGCGCTCGCAGAATTCATCACGAAATGCACCATCTCCGAATATCCCGCGAGCAAGGAGGCCGACCAGACGTGGGAAGTTTACGTCGATGGCTCCTCCTGCGAGGCGGGTAGCGGAGCTGGCATCATTCTGCGAGGTCCGGATGGTTTTCTTCTCTAGTACTGCCTCTGCCTCAACTTCCCGGCCTCCAACAACGAGGCCGAGTATGAGGCCATGATCGCCGGGCTCACCCTGGCTCATCAGGCCAGTGCCAGACAGATCAGGGCTTTTAGCGACTCCTAGCTCGTGGTCAACCAGATCACCGGGGAGTACGAGGCCCGTGACGATCGAATGGTCCGGTACTGAGCCGTAGTTCAATGCCTACTGACGTCCTTCGACGAGTCGGCTGTTTTGAGAATCCCCCGGGAACAGAATGTCCAGGCTGATGCCCTGTCAAAGCTGGCTTCCTCATCCTTCGAAGGTCTCGACCGCACGGTCCTGATCGAAGTCATGTTGAAACCAAGCATCGACATCCCAGAGGTCCTGTGTATTGAAGACGGAGCTCCCCCCGACGACTGGACCACTCTTATTAGGCGATTTCTCGTCAAGGGAGAACTCCCCGAAGACCGAGCTGAGGCGAGAAGGGTCAGGGCCCAAGCAGAAAGATTCACAATGATCGACTCAACACTCTTCAAAAGGTCCTACACAACCTCGGATGGCCGACCCTATCTCCGTTGCCTCACTCCCGATGAAGCCAAATATGCTCTCAAGGAGCTACACGAGGGGACCGGCGGATGCCACATGGGAAGCCGCTCGCTCGCGCGAAAGGCTTTGAATCACGGGTACTACTGGCCCACCATGTTGCAAGACGCCCTAACCCTTGTCAAGAAATGGGGCCCCTGTCAAAGGTTCTCGCCCGTCAAAAGGGCTCCGCAAGCAAACCTCCAGTCCATGGCCAGTCCGACCCCCTTTGCGATGTGGGGGATGGATCTGGTAGGCCCCTTTCCAAAGGCAACAGGGCAACAAAAGTTTCTCATTGTGGCGATCGAGTACTTTACCAAATGGATCAAGGCAGAGCCATTAGCAACGATCACCGAGCAACAGACACAACAATTCTTCTGGAGGCACATCGTCTGTCGGTTCGGGATCCCTCAAGTGCTCGTCACAGATAATGGGACCCAATTTGCAGGCAAGCATTTTCGCAAGTTCTGCGAAGATCTCGGGAACCAGCAACGCTTCTCCTCAGTATGTCACCCCCAGTCCAACGGGTAGGCAGAGAACGCAAACCGTCAGATCCTCGACGGACCCAAGAAGCGACTCGATAATTCCTCCAAGGGATTATGGGTCGACGAACTGCCAAGTGTTCTCTGGGCCCACCAAACGACGAAGAGGATCCCGACAGGGGAGTCGCCCTTCAATCTGACGTACGGCGCCGAGGCCGTCATTCCCCTGGAAATAGGGATCCCTTGTCCCCAGATCATGGCATTCGACGAGGCAAGTAACTCTTTACAGCTGCGAGCCAACCTGGACCTCATTGACGAGGTCAGGGAGAAGTTGGCCATTAGAAGGAATATCTACCAGCAAAGGATCGAGAGGTTCTAAAACAAGAAGGTGCGCCCAACTGAAATCAAACAAGGAGATCTTGTCCTCCGAAAGCTGGCAGTATCCAACCCCGGCCAGAAAAGAAAGTTGGCGCCCAACTGGGAGGGCCTTTACAAGGTATCAGAGGTCGAACGACCGGACACATATTGCCTTACAAACCCCGACGGCAAGCCCATTAAGAGGCCCTGGAACGCGGAACACTTAATTAAGTTTTTAGGAGGAGAATAGCCTCCATGTAAAATGTAATGATTGTAATCGGCACGCCGTGCCTAGTCTTTTGTAAGTTTTGAATATATTGTAAATATGCCAGCTTTCTTAAAACAAGCCCATGGCTTCAAAACTTGTAACTAATAAAGGACACATCACGATTCGGCCCTCGGATAACAGCGCGAGCCCAAAAAGCTTCCCCTACAAGCTTAGGGTTCGGCGCTCGGATAACAGCGCAAGCCCAAAAAGCTTCCCGTACAAGCTTAGGGTTCGGCACTCGGATAACAGCGCGAGCCTAAAAAGCTTCCCTTACAAGCTTAGGGTTCGGAGCTCGGATAGCAGCGCAAGCCCAAAAAGCTTCCCTTACAAGCTTAGGGTTCGGCGCTCGGATAACAGCGCGAGCCCAAAAAGCTTCCCTTACAAGCTTAGGGTTCGGCGCTCGGATAACATCGCGGGCCAAAAAGCTTCTCGTACAAGCTTGGGGGCTCGGGCGGCTCGGCCTGGTTGGTTTTCTGGTAACGTGCATCCAATCAAACAACTCCGCCAGCCACGTCCGCACCGTCTCTCCCTGAGAACAGGTGCAGGAGCTCGACGTCGACCCCGAGCAAGGTGGGTGCCTTCTCCAAGGCACCGCGACCTTGACGCTCGGTGGCGACCCTCTGCTACGCCTGCAGTTGCCTTTCTCACCGGTATGGGGGCTCGGCACCCATCCCTCGCTCGGTTTGGGCTTCTTCATAAGCTCATCAACCTATGTACGAGGCGACATCCGCCAGCCACGCCCGCACCGTCTCTCCCTGAGAACAGGTGCAGGAGCTCGGCGTCGACCCCGAGCAAGGCGGGTGCCTTCTCTAAGGCACCGCGACCTTGACGCTCGGCGGTGACCCTCTGCTACGCCTGCAGTTGCCTTTCTCACCGGTATGGGGGCTCGACACCCGTCCCTCGCTCGGTTTGGGCTTCTTCATAAGCTTATCAACCTATGTACGAGGCGACATCTACCAACCACGCCCGCACCATCTCTCCATGAGAACATGTGCAGGAGCTCGGCGTCGACCCCGAGCAAGGCAGGTGCCTTCTCCAAGGCACCGCAACCTTGACGCTCGGCGGCGACCCTCTACTACGTCTGCAGTTGCCTTTCTCACCGGTATGGGGGCTCGGCACCTGTCCCTCGCTCGGTTTGGGCTTTTTCATAAGCTCATCAACCTATGTACGAGGCGACATCTGCCAGCCACGCCCGTACTGTCTCTCCCTGAGAACATGTACAGGTGCTCAGCGTCGACCCCGAGCAAGGCGGGTGCCTTCTCCAAGGAACCGCGACCTTGACGCTCGGCGGCGACCCTTTGCTACGCCTGCAGTTGCCTTTCTCACCAGTATGGGAGCTCGACACCCCGTCCCTTGCTCGGTTTGGGCTTCTTCATAAGCTCATCAACCTATGTACGAGGTGACATCCGCCAGCCACGCCCGCACCGTCTCTCCCTGAGAACATGTGCAGGAGCTCGGCGTTGACCCCGAGCAAGGCGGGTGCCTTCTCCAAGGCACCGCGACCTTGACGCTCGGCGGAGACCTCGACACTCTGGCAAATTGTTTGCACAAGCATGGGGGCTCGACGAACCGAAGCACCATGCTCGGTCCCGACCCAGTGTTGACAAAATTTTAGTAAGATTTAGAGTGTCCCAGCAGACGCCCCGAGCCTCGTGTCGAATTATTGACCACCCTCTCACCCGCGAACAACCCGGGGTTTTACGGCCTTGACCGGCCTAAACCTCGAATTGTTCGAGGATGGCAGGGGGGACATCGACCCACTGCTCTCTCCGTCCCGAAAAAAATGCTCCGAGCCTTCGAGCTGTTCAGCTGACCCTCCTCTCGCCCCCGAACAACTTGGGGTTTACGGCTCTTACGAGCCCAAAATCCAAAATTGTTCCCGGACGGCAGAAGAGCCACCACGCTTCGGCTCCCCCCGACCTCCCAAACCAATCGATCGGCACACCGCTCACCAACGAACCACCCGGGGTCTCACGACCCTAACGGCCTGAACCCCGAATAGCCCGAGGGTGATCGGTGTGCCTCCGATCCGGGATACTCGAAAATATTATATTCTCTGAGCGCCCGCTCTTGGCAGGCACCCTAGTCAAATGGCTCACTGCTTGACAACTGACAAGGAGTGTGGTGATTATATAGCCCCCAGGAGCCCTCATTTATCGCGTCTGGGAATGCGAAACGACGGAAGGCGAAACGTCGCCATAAATGTTCATGGAAATGCGAAACGTCGCAATTAATGACGCAGTCGCGTCAGTAGCGACCCTTCGTATCTGTCACACCGACCACCCTCGGCATCCGAGGCCATCAAGGTTACGGAAAACGAATGTTCTTATTGATTACTCATTGCTTACAACTCAATGAACGTCGGTACAAATACAAAAAAAAGGCTCACAACTCACTTGCACTCGCCAGGGAACTCAAATTCAGGGCTCCTGTCGCGCCCGATTGGGCCGACCGGGGAAGACACTCCCGCCACCGAGCTCCCCGCATCATCCGGCTGGGCCTCAGCCAATGAAAATGGTAGCGACCACCCCGGGGTCGAGTTGCTCGCGTCTTCAGTCAGACCCGCACCCAATATGAGCTTCAGCCGGCGAATCTCCAATTCCTTCTCCACAATAGTCTCACGAAGAAAAGACTCCGAAGCCGAGCGCCCGCTAGAGACATCTGAGGCAGACCAGTCCGTCTCGATTACCCACCAGTCCCGGTCGGCTAGACCGAGCTCCCTTGACTTGTTCAGAAAATAATTTTTGGCGGCCTCTCGGTCCCGAGCTAGCTTTCATCGGTGAGCCAAAACGGGGTCGGGGTCCCGAGTCCCACGCCTCTACCAAAAGATAAAAACGAATATCACAAAAAACGCAAGTCTTGAAGGGTCGGCCCAAAAAGTATATTTCATTTCCTTCAAAAATTTGATACAAAAAACTGCGGTGGCCAGTCTGCTCTCGGCATTTACATCAAAAACAAAAAGAAGAAAATCAACTATCTATTCTTGATGGTCGGGTGGCACCTCGTCATCGCCCTGGGCTCCCCCCGTACCATCACCACCAGGGGTCGGAGGCAAGTCTGCACGCCATCCATAGCTGAGGTGGTCGACGTTCAGCTCGGGGTAGATCTGCCTAAAGTGGGACTTGGCCTGTTCGTACGCCTCGTCCTGCGCCATCACCACGGTCTGCCCCAAAACTGCCTCCAAATCCGCCAGGGCTTTCTTCCCCTTCTCCGCCTCGGCCGCGACCTTTGCCAAAAGATCCTCCCGGTCCTGCTTATGGATCTTATTGAGCGACTCTATCTGGGCCTCATGAACGAGCACTTGATCCCGGGCCTCCTTCAGATCGTCCGTGACCTTAGTCAGCTCCCGAAGGTACTTCTCCACATTTTTCCGCTCAAGGAGAATTTCCTTCTCCAGGCACTTGTGGACGTGCTGGCCGTGGAGCATCGCCTGCTCGAAGAGAGATCAAAATTAGTGATAGTTCCAAGCTAAGTCAAAAAGCAGATCCAAACCGACTTTCCGAGAGGTGGGCTTGGGCCCACCGCATATAGACCTGGTCAGCCGTCTGCACAGCCAAGGCCATCCCATCGCGCTCGGCGATGGCCTTCGAGACGAACTCCATCGAGACGGGCCCGTCGAGAATAGTGTCCCCCTTTAAAATCGACCAGTCAGGGACAAAGGGCATCGTACCCATCCTCCCCACCATCTCCGCGGCACTCGGTCGTACCGGGGGAAGCTGTTGTTGCGGGGTTTCCATGGTCTTGCCCGAGCCGCCCGCGGCGTCTCGAGCCGATCTCGACGAGTGGGAGTGGTGTGAATGGTGCGAGTGGTGCTTCTTTTGCTTCTTCGCCGGGGATTGCCCCTTGGCCGCCGAGGTAGGCGCCTGGGAGGACCCTCCGGCCTGTGCGGCCTGGGCGGCCAGCTTCTTCCTCTCGGCCGCTATACGATCTTGCTCCTCCTTCTTCTCTGCCCTCGTCTTCTCGGCCACGGCGAGCAATAACTTCTTGGCGTTCGCCTGTTGTGTCGACATCCCTGCAAAAAGATAAGAAAGAGGCTAACGTTAACGCGAAGGCAGAAAGATGAACAAATATGGAAAGAAACATACTAGGGTCGGCGGGACTCAGTCCGGCCCTCGCAAGGTGAATCTCGGTCACTCGAGGCCACGCGATGCTGTGACCCCCCACTATCGCCTCCACCTTCTCCCACTCCTTGGCCGACAAGTCACTCTTCTTCGGAGGCTTGTGTCTCGGCTTTACAAAGTTCCACTCGGTCGGAATCTCCCAAGACCCGTCGGTCCGAACCACAAAGTACTTGCCCCTCCACCCCTTTATCGAATCCGGGTGGCCGTGCATCACCTTCTTGTAAGGCCTTGGTGAGAAGTAGAAGATCCCCTCCAGATCTCCGAGCAAACCAATTCCAAAGATAGCCCGGAAGAACGTTAATCTTGGCTTCACCCCCTTCTCCTGGCATTTCAGAATAAAGCAGATGAGATGCTTCCAAGAGTTCGGACCGTACTGCATAGGGCACAGTCCCGCCCAGTTCAAGACCCTCTTCACAGAAGGGTGCAATGGCAACCTCAGTCACGAAAGGAAAGCATCCTCAGGGAAGATGCAATTGTAGCGCCCCAATTTCCGACACTGGGAAACCGTGACACGAGTCAAGACTTTTTCTTCAATTAGTCACAATACACAGAAAAACAGGAGAATTTAAAACTTTTTCATTCAATACACAAAGTGTTACAAGTCTGAATATTGTACAACTGTAATACCTTACAATGGAGTTACAATATTACCTTTACATTTCTAAGTATTACAATCTTCAACATCTTACATCAGAGTACCTCTCAACTAATACATAATCAATACATATACTGCAGCGGAACTAAACATAACACTGACTCCTTGCTTTCCTTGCCTTGAGTCCTCCTGAATCTCGCCTTTGTACTTCGGCGATCCAGTACCTATGGAAGTGGGGACGCCAGTATTCACTGACGCTTAAAGGCTGATCATATAACAGCGAATCTTCCAAACAATATACAAAATATAGCAATGGTGTAGTTTAAGTGTACGTGAGTGCTATGACTAGACTCTAATGCGATATTTAAATAGAACTAGGATGCTTCCTATTCTAATGTCAGCAAGTTTCCGAAAGCAACATGCAGCCCATACTACATGCGGCCCCATCTCAAGCCGTTTCTCCATATATAGGGATTAAACCCGTGTTTAAGAATTCTAATTGTACACAACCTGTTCCCGACACCTACACGTGGCTAATGAGGTTGCAGATGTGGTCATGTGCCACTGTTGCATTTCGCCAGTGGTGTCTATGTTCGCCACTGCAACCCGGCCAACCGGACCTCTCTCCAAATAGACGAACCCAACATATCGGGCGTCATTCCAAAATCAACTATAAGGTTTCGCAAGCGCAGGGTAGCACGAAGCCTACCCTGTGGCACCCTCTGGGGTTTAGCAAGTACAGGACTGCACAATGCATCCTGCGGCACCCCCAGCCACGGTACCTCAGGAATTAACAGAGCGAGATACGCAATCTGTGTCCTCAACTAGTGAGACGGCACCGTGCGTATCCCTTTGACGGGAAGGTACAACCCAATACACCACCTATGATCTGCCTCAAGGGACGAGTTAGTGTAAGGGGCCCCCTACCACTGACTCCATCTCCCGGCAAAAGGGTTTAAATAACTGATCCTTGTAAGACACTATCCTAATGATGTCCCTGACTCAAACAATCCTAGGGGTGAAAATATTATAAACACAACCTGCTAGGCCTTTAATTTAGGCTTCGCAAGACAACTCTACTAGGCTGCTCAACCTAGACTTACCAGAATCCCTCAGGATCCGGTTCGTGGCTCATCGATCCAAGACTTTGGCCGTGCGAATACACACGCATGCCGCTACCCTAGACTTGGATTCTGTCTATACTTCGGTCCTCGATTAACCTACCCTGGTTAAGATTTGATGGTACACCAGGAGTGACTCCTCCACAGTTCCTTAGGGTAAGAAAACATATGTCTTGATGGTCGATAGCCCTTAGGGTGGTAACATCACCCTAGACGAGCACAACGAACTGTGTACTAGCTATCAAGCTATACACGAGTAACAACCACATACGAGCCAATTAAGCTACGTATGAAACAATAACTACCTACGAGCCAGGCGGGCCTCGTAGGAGATAACCACGTACATACCAGCCAAATAAGCCGCGTATGAGACCAACAGCTACGCACGGACCGGTCGGGCCGCGTACGAGACAACAACCTACATACGAGCCAACTAAGCTACGTATGAGACCCACGGCTACGTACGGGCCAGTCGAGCCACGTACGAGCACAACCATGTGCAAACGACCATACAGGTAATTAATCTTAAAAACAACCAAACGTGCTTACTAGCAACCTTAATCTTCTATTATTAGAAGCAACAAAAGAATCTACTAGTAGTCTATGATCGGTGTTCTACTAAGGAAGGATCCGAAGGCGAAAAAACAGCCTTTATCAACTAACTTTTACTAGCACCTTAAGCATGGCATACAATCGCAAGCACCTTCCTACGATAATCTAATCATATAACACAACCACCATGATACTCCTATGTATGAATGTGATTAATGCTTGTGCTTTCATCGAGCTTAAGCACAAAAATCACTTACGACCTAGACATGAAGTCCACTATAGTCAAGCGTAGGTTACAAATTGATCATGGAAGCTTACTACTTTTAATGACTAATCACCACAACCCTACTAGTATGAATAAGCAACATTCCAAGGCATAGTAGGTAGTTTTAACACTACTCCTACAACATTTTAAGCAAGTATTTGAACTCTAGCATGGTATAGAACACAACATAAAGTCACTACAACTAACCATGGGTAGTTCCTTTACTCTATGCATGAATATCATAGTATGGATGTCATTAACTTAACATGATCAATAATTAGCATGAGACCTACTTACTTAGCATGAATCATGATCATTTACTAACATAGCATAAACAAACACTTATCTAGCATGGGTACCATGTAAACATGAGTATTCATATAACCTAGCATGGTATACGACTTACTCACAATCTAAACTAGCATGACATGCAACTTACCTACAATTAAAGCTAACATGGTATATCACATACTTACAATCCAACTAGCATGGTATGCAACTTACTTGTAATTAAGCGAGCATGGCATAGATAAAACTAGCATGGTATATTACATACCTACAATTAACTAGCATGGTATATTACATACCTACAATTAAACTAGCATGGTAGGTAATTTTATTATGGATCCTACAACATCCTAAGCATAATGTCATTAATCCAAGCATGGTAGGAAACTCTTAGATTGATTCCTACAACATTCTAAGCATAAATAGAATAATCTAAGCATGGTAGGAATTTTAAAATTTATCCTACAACATCCTAAGCACAAATAGGCTAATCTAAACATGGTAGGATGTTTTTAGAAACAATCCTACAACATTCTAAACATAAAGCATGGTAGGATATTTTTAGAAACAATCCCACAACATTCTAAACATAAAGCATGCTAGGATATTTTAAGAAACAATCCTACAACATTCTAAACATAAAGCATGGTAGGATATTTTTAGAAACAATCCTACAACATGTTAAACATAAAGCATGCTAGGATATTTTTAGAAATAATCCTACAACTAACTAAGCATGAAACATGATAGGATATTTTGAGAAGAAATCCTACAACATTCTAACATGATAGGATATTCTTAGAAGAAATCCTACAACTTGTTAAACATAAAAGCATGATAGAATATTTTTAGGAAACATCCTACAACATTCTAATCATAAAAGCATGATGGGATATTTTTAGGAGCAATCCTACAACTTGTTAAACATAAAAGTATGATAGGAAAAAGAATCCTACAACATTCTAAACATGATAGGAAAATTGTAGAAGAAATCCTACAATTAACTAAGCATGAAAACATGGTAGGATATTTTTAGTAAAAGTCCTACAACATTCTAACATGAAATAGCATGATAGGATATTTTTTAGAAAGCATCCTACAACTAATTAAGTATAAAAACATGGTAGGATATTTTTATTAAGCATCCTACAACATTCTAAACATGGGTATTGCTTCTAAACATTTTTAGAAGTGGTCCTACAATATTTGTAGCATGAATATGGCTTCCAAATATTTTTAGAAATGATCCTACAATATTTGAAGCATGAATATGGCTTCTAAACATTTTTAGAAATGATCCTACAATATTTGAAGCATGAATATGGCTTCTAAACATTTTTAGAAATGATCCTACAACATTTGTAGCATGAATACTACTTCTAAATATTTTTAGAAGTGATCCTACAACATTTGAAGCATGGATATTACTTCTAATATTTTTAGAAGTGATCCTACAACATGTAAAGCATGAATATGGCTTCTAATATTTTTAGAAGTGATCCTACAACATGTAAAGCATGAATATGGCTTCTAATATTTTTAGAAGTGATCCTACAACATTTTACTACTACTACTACTCCTATTTTAATCAAAACATAACACACAATCATCGACTACTACTACTACTACTTGATTCTTATTAAGAACACAACTTACTACTACCACTTCATTTTAATTAAGAACACAACATACAACCTACTACTTTATGGACATGAAACATCTATAGTTACTTACTACTACAACATACCATCACTACTTTATTTAATCAACCATACTACTACTACCATATTAATCAATCATACTATTACTACTTTATATTTTAGTATGCTACTACTTAGTTGCTTACTAATCTTTATTATTACTAGTGATAAAGAAAAGATCATTTTTATTTATTTTATTCTACAACTAGTAAATATGAAAGAAAAATATCTCTTTTTATTATTTCTACAACTAGTGATTAAAAGAGAAAGATCTTTTCAATATTTCTACAACTAGTGATTAAAAGAAAGATCTTTTTAATAGCTACAATTAGTGATCAATAAAAAGAAAAGATCTTTTTAATCTACAACTAGTGGTTAATAAAGAAAGAAAGATCTTTTTAATCTACAACTAGTGATTAGTAAAAAAAAAAGATCTTTTTATTAGAACATATGCTTTTTATCATTAGTTCAATGTTCAATCAAAGTCCTACAACCAACAATGGTTGTAAAATGCTCATATGCTTATGTATACTAAGTCCTACAACCAACAATGGTTGTATGTTCAACATTATGCAATATGTGAATCTTTTGTCCAATAACAATATAAACACACTACAATTTACAAAGGTTGGATCTTTATGTGTTTTAGTAGATACTACTACTCTTTTCTTACTTTTTCTCATCATTCACAACAATAACAACACACCCATCAAACAAAAGAAAACAAAATAAGAAGGTAAGGAGAAGAAGCCAAACACAAACAAACAAACAAACAAACAAACAAGAAGTGTGAAGAAACCCCCACCTTAGTATCTATAGGAAGGACTTGCTTGCTAATCCTTCTCCTTCCCCTAGCTTTCTTTTAGAAGGCTTCTAATAACCTACAAAACAAAACTCTCAAGTTAACTTTTCTTTGTTCTCTCTTTCTTTTCCTTTCTTTCTTTCTTTCTTTCTTTTGTTTTTCTAAAATGAGAGAAGAAGGAGAATGAGGGGGGATTTATAGGAGGAGATAGGAGGTGGTAAGTGCACCACATTGGCACAAAATAACCCAAGGAAGGGTGGCCGGCCATGCTCGGGGGGGGGGGGGGGGGGGGGGAGGGGTATGGTGTAGGGTGGTAAGGTGGAAGGATAAGATTTCTAGAAGGGTTTTAGTTCTTCTCTTATGCATACAACTCTCTTTTAAACCTTCTAATCAACCCTAACCTCCTAATTAAGTTGCCATGACAAGAGTAAGTATATTGTCCCCAAAGTACATACTACATACTAGGTATAATATACTAAGTACCATACAATTGTATGTATGTGTACATGTATGTGTATACAAAAATTTCTTATAAAAATCCTCCTAAAACTCCCATAAAATAGTTTAATTTAGAAAATAATAGTAAAATAAATTTTATTATTACTTCGGAGAGTCGCGCTATCAATTTGATGCGCTTCGGATGTGCACTGACCGATAGATGCGCGTAGGCACTGTTTGTGGGCAACTCGGCGAAAAATCACCAAAATAATCTGATTTTGGGATTAAAATAAAATAATAATAAAATAATAATAAAATAGTAATTTCTATGAGTTAATATCCGTCCGGGATATTACAGCAATAGCCCGGGGCCAGAACTGTGGTAGGGCGGATACCGGGGCTTGGAAGAAGGAGCTCATACTCCCGAGGAATGAAGTAGGTGAGCCGCAAAATATTAAGATACTCCGGCCTCAGGGTACTGGGGGTACTGTCCGCACAAATCTTCACTCAAGTATTTTCGCTCGGCACGGGAGGGATCAGTTGGATGTCCTTAACGTCGTCAGGGTACATACGAATCGATACTGGATTCCTGAAGGTGACCGGGGGAACATCAAGACCCGACTTCGCCGCGTTCTCGTCGGGCGAGGAAGGACTGTGGGGAATTGCCATGGCTTTCTTCTTCCGACGAGGGCGAGCCTTACGCTCTGGGGACGGCGTCGACAAAGGGTGCAGTGGAGGAAGATCTTCTCCGACCCCAGTCAGCCCCCCAGCCATGCTCTGACCCACCTCCTGCTCATCGACCTCCTCCTCCTCGTCTCCCTCGCCTTCATCGTCACCCTCAGCGACCTGCTCCTCTTCGTCCCCCTCCTCTTCATCATCATCCGTCTCCTGATCTGTTTCCTCCTCGTCCTCATCCTCGCTGTCCCCCTCGTCCTCCTCCTCGCCACCCTCTTCCATGGGCTCCTTCCCCGGTCTCTTGGACCTCAACGGGGACACCACAAAGACAACATCATCACCTCCGTCTGAACTAGGGTCGGAAAGAACCTCCTCCTTCACCTTGTACTTGCTCAAGGATGAGGACGTTTCCAACTCCGACTCCTCTGCAGAGCGACCAGACGAGCTAGCCTCGGATCCGGACTGAGTTCGCGACATTAATAAGAGAAAAACACTAACCTGAAGCGTAGAAGGTTACGATCACCGAAAAATCTGCCGACGGCAAGTAAGATTCCTGCTCTTGCTGAAAAATGGAAAGTGAGTAATGAAAATGTAGATAAAGAAATAAGAGAGGGGGATGGGGTTTTTAAAGAGGAAAACGTCTCCTCGATTCTTGCAATAAAGATCTGGCCGTTGGATCTCATCTAACAAGATCCAACGGCCACCAAGATCTGAAAAAGCTTTGATCTTTGCGCCATAATGTCAGCAATAAGCGTGAAATTACCCCACTACCCCTTCACCTTTTCTATCCAAAACAGGCCTTTTCCGCCAAGTCAAAAGGGTCGACGCTCGGATAGCAGCACGAGCCTACTCCCCTTCTATTTTTCACAGAAGGGTCGACGCTCGGATAACAGCGCGAGCCAACTCCCCTTCTATTTTTCACAGGAGGGTCGACGCTCGGATCGAAGCGCGAGCCATACCACCTTCGCCTTTCTCGGTGGGGCTCGGAGCTCGGATAGCAGCGCGAGCCAACTCCCCTTCTATTTTTTACAGGAGGGTCGACGCTCGGATCGAAACGCGAGCCAACTCCCATTCTATTTTTCACAGGAGGGTCGACGCTCAGATAGCAGCGCGAGCCAACCCCCCTTCTATTTTTCACCAGAGGGTCGATGCTCGGATCGAAGCACGAGCCATACCACCTTCGCCTTTCTCGGTGGGGGCTCGGAGCTCGGATAGCAGTGCGAGCCAACTCCCCTTCTATTTTTCACAGCAGGATCGACGCACGGATCGAAGCAAGAGCCAACTCCCTTTCCATTTTTCACCAGAGGGTCAACGCTCGGATCGAAGCACGAGCCATACCCCCTTCGCCTTTCTCGGTGGGGGCTCAGAGCTCGGATAGCAGTGCGAGCCAACTCCCCTTCTATTTTTCACAGCAGGATCGACGCTCGGATCGAAGCAAGAGCCAACTCCCTTTCCATTTTTCACCAGAGGGTCAACGCTCGGATCGAAGCACGAGCCATACCACCTTTGCCTTTCTCGGTGGGGGCTCGGAGCTCGGATAGCAGCACGAGCCAACTCCTCTTCTATTTTTCGCAGCAGGGTCGACGCTCGGATCGAAGTGCGAGCCAACTCCCCTTCTATTTTTCACCGGGGGGTCGACGCTCGGATCGAAGCGCGAGCCATACCACCTTCACCTTTCTCGGTGGGGGCTCGGAGCTCGGATAGCAGTGCGAGCCAACTCCCCTTCTATTTTTCACAGAAGGGTCGACGTTCGGATCGAAGCGCGAGCCAACTCCCCTTCTATTTTTCACAGGAGGGTCGACGCTCGGATAGCAGCGCGAGCCAACTCCCCTTCTATTTTTCGCATCAGGGTCGACGCTCGGATAGCAGCGCGAGCCAACTCCCCTTCTATTTTTCACAGGAGGGTCGATGCTCGGATAGCAGCGCGAGCCAACTCCCCTTCTATTTTTCACAGGAGGGTCGACACTCGGATCGAAGCGCGAGCCATACCACCTTTGCCTTTCTCGGTGGGGCTCGGAGCTCGGATAGCAGCGCGAGCCAATTCCCCTTACAATTCCTTCAAACACAGGATGGCTCGGTGCTCGGATAGCATCCCGAGCACCGATCACTCTCCCTTGACTTAGGATGGCTCGGCGCTCGGATAGCATCCCGAGCACCGATCGCTCTCCCTTGCCTTAGGGTGGCTCGGTGCTCGGATAGCATCCCGAGCACCAATTGCTCTCCCTTGACTTAGGGTGGCTCGGAGCTCGAGTAGCATCCCAAACACCAATCGCCCCCCTTTTTTACTATACGAGACTCGGCGCTCGGACAGCATCCCGAGCACCAATCGCTCTCCTCTTTCTCTGAAAGGACTCGACGCTCGGATAGCATCCCGAGCACCAATCTCTCTCCTCAGGGTGGCTCGGCGCTCAGATAGCATCCCGAACACCAAAATGCTCTCCTCGCTCTTCCAACTAGCGAGGAGATCACTTGCCATCCCCCCAAGCGCTCGACAGATCGACCCCCAAGGGTTCGGCCACCGACCCCTGACGCTCGGCAAACAGGCCCCAACGGAAGACCTCGACGTCCCCTCGCTCTTCCAACTAGCGAGGCGGTCGTCTCCCGGCCCGTTGGGCTCGTCCACCGACCCCGGGGGCTCGACCGCCGACCCCCAGGCCTCGGCATGTGCTCTTCTGGCTCTCCCCCTCGCTCTTCCCACTGGCAAGGCGGTCGTCTCCCGACCCATGGGGTTCGTCCACCGACCCCATGGGCTCGACCGCCGACCCCTTGGGCCTCGGCATGCGCCCTTCTGGCTCTCTTACTCCTCTACACAGCCTCCCGCGCAAGCTCCAATGAGGGATCCATTCCTCCTACCCCCCTGGCCTCTTCGGAAAATCGCAGATCCTACTTTCTCACCCCAACATCCCTCCTGCTCTTCCTACGGAGGCAAAAAATCACTCCTACATGACTGGTTCACCCAGCCCTACAGGAGTGTGGGGCTTGTGATATGGGTTAGGAATGACGTGGCCCATCCTGGGCCACAGGATCCCCTTTGGATACGCGCTCTTTCTGATCCTCCAGAACTGCCACATCAGCACCGGGAAATCGCCCGGAGCTCTGCCACGTCAGCCCGGAAACCGCTCCGACGTCTGCCACATCAGCCCTATACCGCCCGGCTTTCCACTGCTTCAGCCACTCGGGTAACCGGGTCCGGCCCAGCCCCAAACGGGTCTGGACCCGATTGGCTTCCCCTATAAATACCAGACCCTCCCCCCTATCTGCAGGTAACCAATCTTTCTTCCACAAAACCCTAGTTACTGCTCCTCTCCCACAGAGACTAACTAGATCGTCGGAGGGTCTGCCACCGGGACAAACTCCGGTGTTCCTAGACCGTCTGCAGGTACACTAGACCTCGGATCCGAGCCCCCTGATCCGAGCCAAGCATCCAGCCTCGCCTCACTCCAACCTGTCACCGGTACCACTCGGCCAGCCGAGGGTCGTCTGATCAGTAGCTTCCTCCTTCAAATACAAATCGAGTAAGAACTCACACCTGGTGCATCCACACGTCTCCCAGAAACAAACCGCATCAGATGTATTTATTTCTGCAATATTTGAATGAATTTCGCCCATAACAAAATTGGATGAGCGAGCGGTCGCAATTCAAGATGGGTTACGAGCGGGAGGCTGCCCATCAATCTCAATGCAAACCTCAAAACATAACGTTGTCTTCCATTCTCTGCCACTCTCCGATTCCCCTTTCATTCCGGTGGTCTCCGGTCACTGCTTCCTATCATATACTACCAAAAGAACCTGCTATCTACGGTCCGCACGCTAAAACATCCAACTCCCCAACCGGAGAAACTGCTGGCTCCTGTGGTGCTTCGTGCAGCACGGAGCTGTTGGGGGGTATCGCAGCATCCTACCGTCTGCCCAAACCCGTCCACGTCAGCAGAGGTTGTCGACCTGGCTGAGGGCGGGCAATCAGGTCAGGTGGAGGGCCGGGTTCAGGTCGTTGAAGTGAGCGAGCAAGCAGGATTTCGACCTGTCTTATTTCGCTCACAGGTTAGTCATTACTGCTAATATTCATATATCTAGTTTGGATTAAGTTTATATTGACATCAGTGTATATTTGTAGGAAATCTGGGCACTCAGCTGCTTCTCAAGTCTTTGTATGAAGCTCACAAAATGGGAAGATTTTGAGGTGAATTATTATGAAAATTTCATCTTTCATTAGTGAAAGAGTAGTAGTTTGTTTGAAATCTGAAGCGAAGCAAATTGTGACTATACTGCGGGATAATGGAGTCCGACATTGGCACAGCATTGGCTGCGTTATGTCCTTGGAGGCCTATATTCTTTCAGGTATCCTGCAAAACCCGAAATAAGTTATCTTCTCAGCTGAAGGTTAAACAATAGCTTGATATTCTTCCTTCGATGATCATCTTAGTGATATGCAGTACATGGTTTCATTTCTTAACTTCAGCTACTTGCTACACAGAGTATTACTCCGGTAACCAGTTGGCAAAAGTTTGCAGGTGATATTCAGTCTTCTCGGCGAGTTTACTAGTCAGGGGCGGATGTAGCTTATGTTCGGGGGGGGGGGGGGGGGGGGGGGGGGCACGGACCCCACTGAAAAAAAGCTACAGTGTAATTTTTTTTTATATAAGCATTATAGGAACCCATTGAACTAAATTCTTAATTGTTATCGTATTTATTTTTGTATAAGGACCCCACTGAAGACCCCACTGAAAAAAGCTACAGTGTATTTTTTTTTATATAAGCATTATAGGAACCCAGTGAACTAAATTCTTAATTGTTATCATATTTATTTTTGTATAAGGACCCCACTGAACTAAATTCCTGGATCCGCCACTGTTACTAGTTCCAGGCATGTTGTAGTCTTTTATTTAGTTTTGTCTCTGTATCCAGGCATGTTGAGAATTGGAATGTTCCTAAAATGGCACTACATAAGCAAATATTCAGGCCAACTCAGCTGGGTTTGGGGCAAAGAATGAGACGTCTTATATTGTAAATATAGTGAATTTAGGGATGGCGAACGGGTCGAGTGGGCCGGGCCGGGCCCAACCCGTACGGGTTGACACGTATAGTGGGCGGGCTCGGGCCGGTTTGCCCACTTATCCGGGCCGGGCCGGCTCAAGCTTGGTTTGGGTGGCCCGCCCAACCCGTAAACCCTTTAGGGTTCAACCTGGGTTGGGTCGGGTCGACCCGCGGATTGGCCTGTTTATATAGGGTTAGGAATTTTATTTTTTTTTTGTTTTTTTTGTTTTTTTTATTAGTATACTTTTTTTTGCAGCTTAAAATAATAATAATAATACTAAGTAAGTAATAATACTAATAAATATTAAAAATCATAATAATAATAATAAGATTGAAAGAGTGAAATTGGCAACAAATTTTGAAATATTATTCATATGAATTTAAGTTATACAATTTTAACAATTTCTAATGAAATGAAGAATTCAATTCACAAATAAGTTTTATACAATAACATATTTCTTATATACAATTTTACAACGACTACAATTTTTCTAATTTAACATAACAAGCAAAGCTATTGTTGTTGTTGTTCTTCTTCTTCTTCTTCGGGCGAGTTGCACCCACTTGTGGACGTTGATAGTGCTTTCCCTTGTGTCCTATCTTCAGCCTTCAGCCAGTCTTCTGTGCAAACGAGCATCTCTAACGACTCGAGCTTCAAGCGATTCCTGTAATCAGTTAGAATCCTGCCACTTGTAGAAAATACACTCTCAGAAGCAACTGTAGAGACAGGAGGAGTTAGTAAATCTTTAGCCATAATTGACAGAATACTAAAAGTGTGTTTATGGTCTTTCCACCATTATAAAATATCTAGTGGAGAAGTAGTGTAATGCCCCGATTTTTCATTTAATAGAAAATTATTTATTTTGCACGTAGTGTGCACGTGCAATATTTTTGGCAAATATTTTCATCATGATGAGTATAGATTTTTAAATATATGCTTGTAATTATTTTTATAAAGCATTCTTTCAATTAGACAAAAAGCATTTTCTTTTTAAAAACCCAAAGTTAATTTAATTTATTATTTTTATAATAATCATTTTGGCCCATAAACTAAAGCCCATGAGTTAATTTACTTTTAATTATAACTTGTCATGTTTGATACAATTTAAAGGTTATTTTTATATAAAATTTAATGTACAATTTTTTGGACCTAGTTGCATGCACGTGTATTGCACGTACATGTGCAATGTGCACAAAGTGGGGTAGGCCGGATTGCTTCTTTTTGGAGGGAAGATCAAATTTGAGTGGGATCATGGTATGGTGGTTACTTGATTATGGGTGGTTAGTATAACTCCTCATCAAATCATAGCCACTTGTTCCTAACTCCTACTTCAATCTTAGCCATCCATTCTCCTTCATTTTTAGTATAAATACCCCCCCCCCCCCCCTGGCTAGTTATTCTTGTGCTTATTATTTTCTCCAACCTATAGTTCAAAATAACTTATCTAGTAGTTTATTTAGTGAGTTAAAAGATTGAGAGATTGTGTGGGTTTGTGTATCAATCAAGAAGGAGAGGAGGCCAGTATAGGGAGAGCTCTCGGTTGGCTTGTGGAGGTGCTCGGTTTTGGTGTTCTTGGAGGCTCGAGTGCGCGCTTCTAGGAGGAGGACCGTTCGTGTGCAAGGACTTTTGTTTAGGAAGTTGCTAATTGTATTTGTCTCTCCATTTGAGGTGGGTAAATTTTTCCTATTTCTAAATAGGAATGCATGCTAGATTTAATTAGAAAAATGATGCATGAAAATGATTAGTAAGAATGCACATTTAATTGGAAAAATGATTCCTAATTGATTGATTTGTTGATATGCAAATTATATGTGTTTCTATTATTAAAACTCAAGTTGTGTGCGATGTGAATATAGCTATGAATTGTGTAAAGAAACCTTCGTTAGTAGCATGAAAAATTATGTGCAAAGATTAGTATATTGATAATGTCGCTTTATGTGCTAAATTGGAAAATTTTTGTTATGGAATTGTAACGAATAAATTAAGATGCAATTATTATGGTGGGAAATGAATAAGAGTAGGAAAGTAATATAGAGATTAATGAAATTATAATGTCGAAAAAGAATGTATTAGTGATAGTATATCAATTTAACCAAATTGTATGGTAGATTTGTATTAATTATTAGGAAAAAATATGTTTAATTATCTAAGAAAATTATTCTCATATACTGGAGGGTAATTCATGAGGGAAATGATTAATCTGGAATTTTTACAGTGTGTTAGTGAGAACAATGTGAAATGAAATTTTGATGAACGTCGAAATGTTCTAAATAACAGAGAGTATTGGTTAAATAAAATTCGAATTGTACTAGTGACAATGGCTTGAGTTGGTCGGATCGCTCTAAATCGCTATAGTATATATGCGGGGCTTCTCTGAGGTTGAGGGATCGAATCCCGTTGACACCATTCTTTTATTTTCGAACATTTTTAAAAGAAACAGTTCGGCCGAGAGCATTTAATGCCCTCGCCACCTCTTCTAACACGTGCCGCACTTGGTCTAGTGGCTTGTGCCTTTGGTTGGGTTCCTAGGGGTCGCTAGTTCGATCCTTGGCCTTCGGCTGTTGTTTAAGTGTGGGAAAAACATTTTTTTGGGGTGTTTTTAATGATCAAAAATTGTGGAAAAATTATGATTATTATTTTAAAAATATGTGGAGTCTATGAGAAATAGTTTGAGAATTATTGCATGAAGTGGTGTATGTTTAAAGAACAAAAGTATAATTTAGAACTATAAGCTCTACACTTGCATTTGTATAAAGTGGTATTTTACAAAAGATTTAGAATGGAATTTAGAAAAGAAATACGAATAAAAAGGAATTATATGAAGTGATGTGAATTATTCTCATTGGAGAATGGAGTGACAAATTATGATGTGTAAATATTCTTTTTTGATTGAATAACTTGTGATGTGATCTTTAATGTGAAAATAATATTTCATGAGTTACATGATGAATAGTTGAATTTAATGTATAATTATGGAATATTGAACAATTTAGAAATCATGATTGGAAAAGAGAAATACTCTTTGAGTATGATAACTCAACATACGAACTTATGAGTAGAAATGCTCAATGTTGGAAATTTGAATTGAAATTGAAACAAAAAGAGTAGCTAAGTCTCCCCCGGCATTTGAAAAGAAATGAAATGAAAATTGAAAAGAAAGACCAAGGTTGGTCATGTTTGAATGAATGAGTAAGTCCGGTTTAGTGGAGAGGCTAACTCTAGAGCTTTGACTTTGTTCATGATTCTAATAAAATACTAAGGATTAGTACATAGTGGAGACGTGATGAAAGTAGGAGAAAAACACGAGTTGAGGGCCATCGAATTGGCGGCGTGAGAGTATTTCACAGGCTGTCTTCACGATGCGTCGTGACATGACGTGGATATTGCTCCAGAGTACCGTCCCGGTGATGACGCTTGTGGGATGTTCAGTAACTGCATGAGGATCGTGTGCCATGAAGGAGGCTGAATTGCCACAGGATGTCTTCACGATGCGTCGTGACATGACGTGGGATTTCCCTCCAGGTTTTCTGTACACGTGCTTGTACTCATAGATCATCTAGGATACCTACCGTAGTTACAGTAGTAGATTAAGTCATAACAAGGGATTGAACCCTACAAAGATGAAGAACGATTAAGGGCTTGCCCTCGGACCTATGTAGTATGGGATGCATAGAATCCAAACAAGTACGCATTAGTGTCATCTAATATAAATAACTACATTAAGGACTAAGTGCATAATCACAACACGACATCAATAGGGTAGTCCCTTTAGTTTGATATGTGACAAGTTTGTGTTTGTTAAATATGGAAAATGAGTTATACTATTTCCGGCATAGAGAGGATGGCCGTGTATAATGTACGTCGGTTGAATAAACTGACGTACCCACAGTCTTATGTGTAGGTAAATGACATGATAAATATTAAAGAGGAACATATGCTTAAAGATTATTCAATATTGTTGTACATTTATTCAATTGTTGTAAATTTTACTTCCGCTGTGCAATGTAAAGTGTAAAGTTTTATGTAAACTCTGATGTAAAGTGAAAAGTTCAAATTTCCTTGTAAAATTGTACTAAATGAAGTGGAAAGATCCTGTAGAACATCTCGAATTCAGTGTATTTGGGATTCGGGGTGTTACAAGTAAAAGGCTCAGAATCTTGCTGGTTATACCAATTTAATTTATTTGGTTGATTAGTCCTAGTTTTTTTTATTGAATTTGTTCCAAGTAAATTAAATGTTCTATCACCAATTCTACTTTACCCTTACCTTTAGAACTACCAGAAGAAGAACTAATTACAGAAGTTGTACTACTAGAAGCAAAACGTCTATCATAATAATCATACAAGTTATTTAACGTAGATTCAAATTGAACTAAAAAAGTAGCTCCATCAATTACTAATTCTACATGTTCCTCAAGTAATGCAAAAAACATTTCTATCAAACTCTTCGTACCTTCTAATTTGATACGAGGATCCATAAACGTAGCAACACAAATCAACATAGGAGGAGGAAAATAATACTTCAAAATTTTTTGAAATGCAGGTTTTACAATCTCACTAACATGGGGATCATTTAATATTTCGTTAAATGTTTGCATCATGCTAACTAATTCAATAAAAATGCTACTAGAAGTAGATTCATATGTTTTTGAAAATTTTAAAGTTGCAGTTTTAAAAGGTTCTAAAAATTTCAACAAAGATTCGGCAAAAAACCAATCGAGGGGTCATTTCAAAATTCTGCATATTTTTTGCGATATAAAAATCATTTACAACTGCGTTATATTCGGTAACAACATTTAGTAAATCAAAAGTAGAATTCCAACGGTGTCTGACATCCTTTGGAAATCTTCTAACAGGAACATTTCTAACCCTACACCAAGCTTTCCATTCTTGGAAAATGCTTGGACTTAATGCAATGAAATGTACACAATTTCTAATTTTAACTATATATGGATCAGCAATTTTTAATGCATCTTGAATACATAAATTTATAATATGACATGCACATCTAACATGAAAAATACTGTCAGATGGAGGGTTTAATACAGATTTTAAAGTAGTAATTGCTACATTGTTGTTAGATGCATTATCAAAACTAATACACATAATTTTATCGCGAATATGAAAAACATCACAAATTTCTATAATACGATTTGCTATTTCAGCGCCACTATGGGGATACGGCAACGCCGCAAGTGATATGATTCTTTTTTGTAGAATCCAATCATTGTCGATCCAATGACAGGTTATTCCCATCGTTGGAATATTGTTGAGACCCGTCCAACAATCCAAAGTTAAACTAACCCTACAAGTTAAACTCCATAATATTGCAATCAAAGCGTCCTTCACTTCGATGTACATTTTAAAACAATCTGATTTGCAAGTATTTCTCAGAATTCTTCTAAAATAAGGGTTTAAGGTCGTTTGATTAAAATTTTCCAAGTTCCTACTCTCGGGATAGGAAAATAGTAACTCTTCCTTAATGACTAATCGGGCCATTTCCCGACGAACAAGATCGGGATCATAAGGGTGGCTATCAACTAGACCGGTCCTAGGGTTGATTTTTTGTTGGCCTTGTAGTTCAGCAAGAAGTTCTTTGTGGTTATGTTGGATGTGCCTACTAATTGTACCGGTGCCGTCACCCCTGTTGAATTTGTATGTTTTACCATATGTTTTACAGACTTTCAAACCTATACCCGGAGTATATTCGTCCGGGATATAATCATAAAAACTTATGCCAATCGCTAGTTTCTCCTCTACTTTTCATACTACTACGGGGCTGTGTGGTTTCGGTTGGTTATTATTCTTCTTCTTCTTCTTCCAATTGTATGTCACCTACAACAACGTCGTGTGTACCCCATTGTTCCATAGGAGGAGCATGGTATTCTTGGGCGGGCTCACTAGTTGGGACAATTGGTGGCCTACGGGAAGAGGAGGAGGAATCTTGCCCGCTACGACCGCTACCGAGTGATCTAGACATAATGTAGTAATGTGCTAAAGTATGTAAAAAAAATTATACAATGTAGGAACGGTGAATTATACAAAAAAAATCTAAAAAACAAGAGAGTTGAGATGGAAAAGTTCAAAAAATGAACAATAATTTTAACTACAATGCAAAAAAAATATAACGAGAGAGGTATGAAATTTTGATACCGTTCACCGTGGAATACGCGTATGTAAAAAAAACCGTGAAAATAAGAATAGAATAGAACTAGAAAGAAGCGCTTTTGCCGATTCCGCAATTGAAGAGTTGAGGAGAGCTTGAAGTAGATTTGACGAGGGTTGAACAGAGTTGAAGACGTTGAAGACGTTCAATTTTGATTCCGATACGACCGAAATTTGATCGTATATATGCCTCGTTGTAGACTTGTTTGATGAATACTACAATTGTTGAAAAATTCTTTAGAAATGATGTATAATAGTAGAGAGAGTAAGAGAGTAAGGTGTGATTTTTTATGAGATTTTTTGGGGTATTTATAGGCTTAAAATGTGGGAAAAAAACAAAAAAAAAAACAAAAAAAAGCCAAAAAACGGCTAAAAAGCCGTTAGCAACAGCTCTGTCCAGAGCGCCGCTGGTTACGGACCGTTCGACCCACGGGTCAACGGTCGACCCGTAACGGGTCGAACATTCGACCCGTACGGGTCCAACGGGTCGTAACCCGCGGGTTGGCGGGTTCAATTCGCTATCTTAACGGGTTCGCGGGCCGGGTATCGCGGGTTGAATTCGCGTTATTCGCGACCCGGGTCGACCTGGTACTTTTCACCAGGTTCGACCCGAACCCGCCAACTCCTTAAACGGGCCGGGTTTGCGGGCCGGGTCGCGGGTAGGTCGCCGGTTGACCCGGTCCAGTTGCCATCCCTAAGTGAATTCAAGGCTGTTGTCAAATAGTACTTGCTTTGTTACTGCTATCCAGTAATTGAAGTGTTGTATATATGCAGTGAAGTAGTAAACTTTTTTTGAGTAAATGAAGTAATAAACTTCGTGATGTTCGATAATGAAAATGATGAATGTACAGTGTTATACAAAATATGTAATGAATCAGTGATAGGTTTCATACTGGGATTGTCTATTGCTGCAAACGAGAATCCAGTTTCATTAACAAAAAAATTCGATTGAATGATCAAAAAGTTATTTCTGGTTACAGTTCATAACTAACTTCATTCGATATAAGGAGACTAAATTACAAATTTAAGATTCTCTAACAAAAATGCAACTGAGTTCATGCAATGAAGTTGAGATCCATAATAATGTATGGATAACTTTCAAATATGAATGCCTATATTCTCTGCAAATTATAAAATTGATTCAAGCAAACAGAGTAAAACATAAAAGATGAAGATATTTATAGTTAGCTGAAAATTTCTATGGCAGCAGGTAATACTGAGAATCTTGTAGGAAGAAACCCGAAATGCTCTCCATCAGACTGCACAAAAATATCCCCTTTGCTTACTACCTCCTTGACTTCAATGGATTTCACATTGCACCAACATAAAATATCATACATATCGGATTTAATGACAATGGAGCAGAGATCGAGATGCAAGTGTACCAAATCTCGTTGGGTGTAGCCATTCATCACCAGCAAAGATCCATGTTTTAAGGCGAAGGAATGCTGAACCGGATGACTGCTCTTTTGTTGCTTTCCAGTTGATTCGGCTGGGCGGGGCGGACGACGTGGCGACGGTGGCTGGGCTGGGTGGTAGTCTGGACACCTATGGGCAACGTGTGGGAAACATTTGTTTGGGTTAGGGAATGGGTAGAATCATTAGTCCAATAATTCAAATTTGATTTATTTATTTTTTTCTGGTATTTTTTTAACAGATATGTAGAAAAAAAAATTAGGTTCTCAATGAATTAATTCAAATAAACGAGAGCCACTCATTTCAATTCTCTCATATCTAATGTTCATGTATCTTATTATCTTATTTTAAGATGTATTTCATTGGATCACTCCTCTATATATATATATATATATATATATATATATATATATATGTGGGTAATGCTACACCTACTACCAAATCTACTAAATTTTCCTTTACTACCTTAGGTGGCACACTATTAGTGGAGATTATTGTAGAGTATGTGGTACAAACATCCAATAATAGTGTGCTACCCAAGGTAGTAAAGGAAAAGGTAGTAGATTTGGTAGTAGGTGTAGTATTACCCTATATATATATGGGTTTTTAACATGTATGTCCCTAACAAATATGTGAATATCACATATACCCCTCACAAATGTGTATTTTCACATTTACCCTTAACAATGTGTATCCAACCTCTTAGTTATCCCTAAAATTAAAACTACTTTAAAAACATAAAAATTTATGAAATATACAGCTATGTTTAACAGATTTTATGTAAAATAACTGAAATGCCCTACATCTACTAGTTAAGCTTATTCTTCTTACTTTTTATAAACTGAATCGTCTATAAAACCAATTGAAACACATCAATCTTTCTAAATTTTTCTTCAATTTTCTTAATAAATTGACAAATTTACAGTACATCTTTATTATTTCATCTTTTTCATCATGTTTTCTTGCCAAATTCGTTACTAATCTTATAAGTTTCAAATACATGTAGTTTGATGCAACTTTTAGGGGTAAATAAAAAAGAAGCTCATATTGTTAGAGGCATATATGAAAATACACATTTTTGAAAGACATGTATGATATTAGCATATTTGTTAGGGGCATACACGTTAAAAACCCTGTATATATATATATATATATATAAAAGGACTGCTCCATTGCAAACCAATATATATATATCAACATTATGTGAAGGTTCTTGGTACCTACAATCAGCCTTCTCTTTTTCATCCAACTTTCTGCTCAATACTTTTAGACAACCTTATCCCCTTTGCCTTTGATGTTTGATGAATTACTCTGAAAATGGTGGTTTCAATCGATTGCTACAAGTTCTTTCCATTTGAATTCACTGATGAATTTCCTGTTGTATTCCCTACTATATCCTGTCTTGATGCTTCTCGTTCTATGTTAGAGCCTGAGGACTATCCTGTACATCCACTAGACATGGAAGTTGATCTCGAACAGAGCATGTTCCATCTGGACCATCTCCTGAAGGCCTACGGAGAGGCTATTGATGGAGGGTTTCTAGCGCTCTCTGATGTGATATTGACTCGGCTCTGTGAGAAGAGCAGCCCGACTGGCACGACCATGGAGCGCTTCTCTCACTACTTAATCCAACAATCCGACCCCCAGTCCCAATATCTTAAGCACGAGTCTGCCAAGAATTATGCGTTGGCTTTTCGTGCGTTCTATGAAATGACCCCTTATGGTAAGTTCGCTCACTTTGTAGCCAATGCTTCAATCCAAGACTGTTTGCCGAGAGATATCAGATCATTACATATAGTAGATTTCAATGTTGGGGATGGCATCCAATGGCCTCCTCTGCTTGCTGCTCTCGGACCTCATTACATTGTTCGAATCACATGCTTGGATTTCAAACATGATGATGGTGGGTTTCGCAGCAGGACAAAGGAGAGACTTGAATGTTTTGCTCAAACTATGGGGCTTGAACTGAGAGTGGATCAGATGAAATTGGGGGAATTGTTGCTGGAGAAAATGAGTGTAAGGAGTAACGGTGCAAGTGAAAGAGAATGGTTGGTTTTTAATTGTATGGTCAGGTTCCCACACATGGAGGTGGCTGATACGAACCAAAAAATCCAAGTAGAAGAGTTTGTAAGGGCGGCTCAAGAGTTGGTGGCTAGCTCTAGTGCAAGTGGGATGCTAACATATGGGACTGGATTATCTGGTCTTGTGCCATATTCTGATGGCCATTTGTTGCATTCTCAAGCCTTGTTTGAGTCTTTGGAGTGGCATTTTGAACCCAACCTCAATCTAGCAAGGACTACAATGGAATGTCTTTTTGTAGGTGCGCGTGTCTTCTTGTAATGAGTGGCTTGATGAGAGTCTTATTTAATCCAAATTTGAGGGCTGCGGGATTAGCAAGCACAATCTATCAGAGGTTCACGAAATGGTAAGAGGGGGAAATTATGAGGTGAAGGTGAGAGGAGATGGTGGGAATGAGATGGTATTGTAGTGGCGAGGTACTCCGTTTGTGAGAGTTTCTGCTTAGAGATGAAGAAAGAGGTATATTAATATCCATCTTCTATGGAATATGACAGTGATCAGAAGAAAAGATGTATAACTCTGTGAAAATTATGAAGAAACTTTTTATTACATGATTGAGATGTATTAAAGATGGTTTGCGTATTTCTCATTTTGTTGATAATATGCGACATAACTCAAGGGTGGTTAACTAGAATGTGAATACTAATACATTATTACGTAGAGCTCAAGGTGTTTATCTTTGTTGAGATGTGGATCAAACTCATACAGATCCAAGATGACCAATACTTGAAGACAAACCTTGAAGATTGAAACTGCATATTTTCTGTATCTACTTCAAATCTCTAGTTCTTTCCATGCAACTAGATTTTCTTGAGCCCAGTTGTCTCCAAGAGAGATTGTAAGAGCTTTTAACGACAGAGATTCTCTTCAGGTTGTAGCCTTGTAAAAGATGATTGTAGATTATCAATAGAAGAGTCATATGCTTCGGCTAATACACAATCATATTCACATCTATATTATAGAAAAGATTGTGATATGTTTTCCTACGTGTACCGTGTACATGATTCAGATGCTCCATCTGTCTTCTTTGCATCTCGACTGACCTAAGGTAAATGAACAAATAAATTCTACAACAAAACTAGAATTACAACCGTGAGCAAGAAGAAAATCTAGATGATATAGGTGACTACGTCGGCTAGCCCTTTCAATCGTATGGCCAGTTTGAGGATCTTGTATGGAACATCCCAAAGAAGTAAAGGTAACAGTAAGGCCACTATCGCATAAAGAACTAATGGAAATAAGGTTCATGGATAAATGAGGGACACAACGTACAAAAGGTAATATGAGAGTGAGAGTGCTAATAAATTCTGAATGTGTAGTGAGGAGTAGTGAGTCATCGGCAGTGTATAGTGATGGTAAGTGAGAGGTAAGTACAGTTTTAGTAGTGAGGAGTGTATAATTGCTAGTAAGATGGTGTGATGCACCAGAATCTGAAAGCCAAGAAGAATTCATGTCAGGAGTAACAGAAAAGGTAGGGGTAGGAGAGTCAATATTCATGGACTGACCCGAGAACTGAAACTCCAGCTGAGAGAGCCGTCGCTGAAGAATGTCATAAGGAGCAAGAGAATGCATGACTGGAGTAAAGTCCATTGCACGAGGTGTACGAGAAGGAATACTGAGGGGAGGTACACCATGTTGCTTCCTACGCTACTGTGCCTGAACCAGAAGATGTGGATGATGGATAAAACACTCAATATCTGTATGACCATTCCGCTGACAGTGGATACAAAAACAGAAATGACACATGCGCTCAGAGTGACCAATCTACTTGCAAATAGTGCAAAGATGACTTAGGCATTCAGGAACACTGCGACTGTCCGAAGGATGAGGCATGGGACCGGTACAAGGCTTGGGGGAGGTGGCACGAGGGGCAACAACAAGAACACTCTCACTGCTGGATGTTAGGGTAGAGTTAGAAGTTGGGAGAGCGCGCAACCGGGTTTCTTCATTAACAAGTTCAACAATAGCAGCTTCAAGACGGGGAATCGGATCTTGTTGGATCAACTGATTGCATAGGGACAGGTACTTTGGTCAAAAGCCCATCATAAAGAACATAAACTGGTGACGTTCATGGGTAACATGAACATCACTATCCTCTAGTTGTTGTAATTCGCCCAGATATTTTGCATGACTGTATAATGATCCTGAATGTTGCGATCACTCTGACAATCAAGAACGAGCTGAACAAGGAGCTGGTACTCACGTGCTCGACTAACCTAAACATACTGGTGGTCAACTGAAACCAAAAAGCCTTAGCAGCGCGAACATGAATAAGATCTGTTGGTGTATGCCCTAAAGACCAGTTGCGTATTGACATTACTAGTTTGCATAGTATCATGTCATTTATTTTCTATTGAGACATTTTATTTATTGTGAATTAAATGAACATAATAAAGTCCTTAGAATAATAAGTTCAATGTCATGGGATATTAAGTACATGACTAGATTATGAGATCCTATTAGCTGAAATCAGAATACTATTCTTAAATATCCCTAGTCAAGTATTATTGTGAATTATGATAACGATAATACATAGTGACTAGTGTATGCGTAGACTGATGACCATTCTCACGGGTCATGGATATGAGATATCAAGTCTTCACATGGGTACATATTAGAGTAATAATAATGTAATTGACTGACCTACCATGAGAATGCTGCATGAATCGTTACGTTAGTATTCTAAGCGGTTCTCATAGTGACCATGGTGTACGTAGTCCTTTGACTTGAAGTCACTACGGTTTTTTATATGAAAAGTTACATGTTTTAATTCCGTCAAATATTGCCTAAAATAAGGTGATTATAAAGTCGACTATTGGATATACTACAAATCATACAGAGGGATGTGAGTAATTTAGATAGGATTTGTCATGCCCTGCTTCCCAAAAATACAGAATACGAGGGCATGACGAAGCCCAGCGAATGATTTTCATCATTCATAAGCTGTAGGATTGACTGAGCATCATAACACGAAATATAACAAGATATACACAACCACACATGCATAAATAATTTATTAATCAACAGAAACAATTGAAAGAAAATAATAATATCTTAAATAGTTTTCAAATCTGGATCAAAAGATAAAAACTCGGGACTATAAGCTCGTTACAAGATTCAAGTAGCAAAAGAAAAAAATAACTCAAAAACAAAATATTTAAAACAAGTTTTTTTCTCCAAGCGAAGCCTAGAACATCTGCTCACCAATTCTAGCAGGTAATTCGCCTCCAAAGTCTGTATATATAAATATAAAAAGAAAAAAATAGAGAAAACAAGACAAACGCCTTTAGTGTAAGTTAGGGCCACAAGTAGTACAAGCAAGGGTATGAAAACCAGTGCAAGAAATATGGAACAAGACTTGGAATCAAGAATGTATAACATAATATAATAGGGATGCAACAAGTAGTGGATTCAAGAAACTAATTAGCAAGAAAGACAACTCAAGTGACAAGATTGGGTAACAAGTACTCGTAGTAGGACAAGTGGCAAGTGAGCATGTAGTTATATCACGTATCAAGTAACAAGTATCACGTACAAGAGAGAATTCAGTACTATCAACTTATAAATCTCAATTGATTTTTCAAAAACTGTTTCCTCTCCGACCCTACAACTCCAGATCCGGCCGATTCTTTCCTTTTCGACCCAACTCCCCTTCATTAAACTTGATCAGCTCGCTCTCCTCTCTCCGCAGTTTCGGTGGCCGACCCTTTCCATCCACGCCCCTCCTCTATCTCTCTCCTCTCAGTCTCACCTCCCCTCGGTGCGCTTAGAGTGGCTCCCCCTTCCCCGGAGGAATTTGAGCTCGTTCATCTAAAGGTCTTGCTTCAAGGGGGTAGGTTCCTACTAGTTGTCGATTGTCGATTGCTTCTAGGAGAAGGCTCCAGGGCGACCCTACTCCGGCCGCGTTCCATTTCATCCTTTCACTGTGAGTATTACTGCTAGTGCCACCGAGTTCCCAACAGCTAGCTAGGAACTATCTTTTCTGCCCATCACTGTGAGTATACTGCTTTATTTTGGTGCTGAGGATTCTGGTTGTGGTCCTTCGGGTGTGTTGTTGGTCATTGCTAGGGCGTTACTGTTTCTTGTGTGTGCGACTTCGGTTTCCCAGTGCCGAGGTTGTTCGAGTGGATCAATTGTTATTTCTGGTTACTGTTCTTCCCCTCCCCCTACGACTTCGTTCCGTCAGTGGTGGTTTTCATCTCTGTGCTGTGCCCTGAGCTACTGTTAGCCCAGGTTATGTTAGTGCTGTTATTCTTCTCGTATTCAACTATCTCTCCTTTCCTGTTCTCCCAATATTGAGGGAGTTGTTGCCATCCTTGGGCTGCTCTGGTTTGTTTATTTGGGAGTGGTGCTTGGGTGGATTCGGAGCTGTTCTGGCTCTAGTTTTATAGAATAGTGCATTTTCCTTGTTGGTGTTTTTTTAGCATTCTTGTTCTGGTTTCAGCCATGAATCGATCCGAGTATAAAGTTAGGTCTAACTATGTTGTGGAGGTTCAAGAATTGAAGAGTGCCTTGTCTTCTCCGCTTATGGATAATTCCTTTCTTTCTCGGTGCTCTCCTATCTCCTCTATTTCTCCCTCTTTATGTAGGACCGACCCTCACGTGGTTTGTTTCAGGTGCTTCCTTCTTGGGCATTTTAAACGTGAGTGCGTGAATATGATGAAGTGCATTTTCTGTGATAAGTTTGGTCACTCGCGTAGTCGATGCTTTTCCCTCCAAAATCTACTTGGATTCCCCAAAGGGCACCTTTTACCAGCCAAACTTCTCTCCTTTCTTAACTACCCCCTTTTAAAGCGCAAGCTCAATGCTAGTTTGGCAAGGAAGAGCAGACTTGACTCTGATAAGGATCTTGACTCCTTGGCATTAGCGCCCTTTCCAACCTTGTACTCCTCCACCTCTTCCATTGCCTATCGTGACTCGACCGCTAAGCTTCAGCCTCCTAATATTGCTAACCTTTTTAAGGATCGTAAGGTGTATACGAAACTGGTTTCCTTCCCTCGGTTGAGTTATACAAGGATTGTCCCCATTTTTCTTCGGTGGGAACTTCGTTGAGCTTGAGACTGAAAAAAAATGAAGGCTTGTTTAAATCCTTTGTCTCTTGTCGTTCTTGGTATCGAAGTGCGACAGGACTCGCTTTGCATCGCCGCATTTCAGGCCCTCAGATGCATACTGCCAAGGCTAATATTTTATCTATGACACCTTCTTTACTTTATAATTTTCCTTGTTCTATGGTGTTCTCATCTCCCAATTTTTCGTCGATCTCTATTCATTTTCCGGGATGCATCTTCTCGTTGTATCAAGATTTAGGGGTTCAATCTTGGATCAATCACCTCCTAATGGAGGTTTTGCGCAGCCTGCACTCTTTTCCCCACAAGCTTTCCCTGATGCTTGATAACTCTTTGTTCTCCTGTTTTTCCTATTTTACTAACTCCATCCCAATACCCTCATTAGTTGATTCCAGTCTGCTCTCTCCCTCTCCTTGCTTCATCAAAGACGGGGCTAGTATGTCTAACCCTGCTGCAGATTCGTGCCCATTGGTGGAGGTCATCCCTCCCACGTTTAAGCGAAAATACAATAAGAAAGTCTTTATTAATTTGCAGAATCGTGTGAGTGCTCGTATTCTGGCTAGGAAAGCAGCTCTATTGTCGGCTCTTCAGCTTGTGCACAGTTGAGTTTCGGCTTCTCCACGCCATCCCGGTATAGGTTATCAGGCTTGCCTTTTTCCATGCTGCTAGAGTTCCCTTGAGTCGTTGTATCATTCTCCTCTCTCTTAGTCCAGCCTTCCCCTATTTAGCGGAGTGTCAGGTGGAGTTTGGTGTTTCTGTGTGGGGGTGCAGCAGGGTGCTCCCGTTCATGCTCACTCATCCTGGATACTGGCGCAATCACCTTTTTCGGAGTGTTTTCTTCTTTTGTATTGCAGATCTTGTAGATGCGTGCTAATCAGTCGATTGTCTTTTGATTTCCTTGTTGTTTGCTTCTCTCTGTTTTACAGCTTGTAAAACCATTGTAACTTTATTTGTAACTATTATGCTTTTATTGATTAATATATTTTTTGATGGCTGGTGCCTTTTGGCTCTATCCGATATATCAAAAAAAAAAAGTATCACGTACAAGTGTCAAGTAACAATTAACAAGTCTCAAGTAACAAGTCTCAAGTAATAAGTCTCAAGTAGGGTATCAAGTGTGTACAAGTGACTAGTTAATCTTAAGTCTAATGTTTAATTCTATCTAGGTAGCACTTCATACATCCGTACTTTTACTACATGGTTGCTACATACAATCAGTTACATTTAGATCTAGGGGTGGATTTTATAGGCCAGTGTACTAAGGTATCAAGTATCAAGCAAGCCATGCTCATAAATCAAGTAATCATATAACTAGTTCATGTGTCAAGTCATAACATGACAAGTCATGAATCAAATATATACTAGTTCATGAATCAAATAATATACTAGTTCATGAATCGAATAATAATATACTAGTTCATGAATCAAATAATATACTAGTACATGAATCGAATAATAATATACTAGTTCATGATTCAAATAATATACTAGTTCATGAATCAGATAACAATATAACTAGTTTATGAAGCATGTATCAAGTGGGAAATATGGGTCCCCCTTCTGAGTACACTTACCTATATTGTCCACTACTATGGTCTTTCCCTTAAATCCTGGATTATTATTTATTATTATCATCAAACAAGCATGAAAGTATGCGAAACTGGTCAAGTAAACATGATCAAGAACATGGAACAAGTTTAAGATAATTATAAAGCATATTCGAGGGTCAACACAAATTAAGATTATCAAGAACTACGAGAATTCCAATTCTGGACAGCATGACGTTGCTGCAGCAAAACTGCGATTTCCGTTGCTACAAGATAGCAAAAGTGGATCCATCAGAAGGCCTAGAAACTAGACTCCTTCTCGGTTCCAACGCATATAATTAAGACACATAAAAGTTATAGAACCAGGTATCAAAACAGTAAACCACGCAGCATTTGTGTTTAGCCAGAATTTGTAAAACTGAGTGTATACATATGAAACAGGGTTAAAACTTCATTAATTAATTCTGAGAAAATTAGGAAATGTTCTCTATGGTGTCCAGTATCAGCATACAAAATTTTAATTCATTATCTTACTGGTAGCATAGTTAATTTAATTGTAAAACAAAGTGATGCAGCAGTTTTTACGAATCTGCGATTACAGACACAGCAGTAGTAAAACTGCGATATCTCCTAAAATGTAACTTGGAATTCAATTCCATTAAAAGGCTAGTAAACTAGACATCTGGGGCTATATTTCATATTCAGAACTCAAGTCCAGATTCTGATATTATCGGAGTTGAAACAGCAAGTAAAGACGGGAATAATAGCAAACAATGATAGTTTTTGCATAAAAAGCCTTATAATTATTATTCATATGAGTCTAAATTAATATGTGATGCAAATCAAAGTGTAATAGGTATCAACAAAAGGTTGTGACTCTTAGATCATGTAATTGATAAGGCATAGAATGAGATCATCAAATGATAAGCCAACGGGAGTCACAACTACAACCTACTTGCAGTATTTTCAATTAAATGCTTGTATAAGAAGCTACTTGCCTTGGGGTTTAGACGATGCCGATGAAAGAATAACGGGAACGGATCCCGACACGAACACAACGAACGATGAACGAACACACGAACCAATCACGAACACAAACCAACGAACGGATCACGATGACGATCAAGATCAAGATGATCAAACAACGATCGGGCAGATCGGCACGGATGAGATCAAGATTAAGATCAACAAGATCGGACGGTCCCGATCAAGGTGATGATGTAGTTGTTGATGATCGCGATCGAATGGCCAAGATCACCCCGATGGTGACGATCAAGATGATGATCAAAGTAGATCTGACGGCCCACAATCAAAGTTGATCAAAACCTAATCAACCAGCAATGGAGCTGCACTGGCTGTTGTTGGCTTCGACGACGGGCGGCGCGACGGACAGGCGGTGCACTGCAGCGGCACGGCGATAACTCGACTGGATGACAACGGTAGCAAGGCAGCGGCTGGTCGAGGGTAGCCCGACCACATGGCGGCTACCTATCGTCGAAGGAGAACAACGCATAGGGGTGGCTGTCGGTGCTGTGGTCGCGAGCAGGCGGCGCTCAGGAGGAGGGCAGGGCTTCGCACCAGCGTGCGTCGCTGTAGTCCAGTTGCTGCTCGCTGGCATCACAACACAAGCGAAAGGGGACCAGGCGTTTAATGGGTTTGGTTAGATAATGGCTATAGGGTTTTAGGTAGTTGTAGGAAAATGGGTAGTTTAATTGAATGGGTTTAAAACGGGTTATAGGGTATAAAATGGATACTGGGTAATCTAATAAGATAATAGAGAAAACATATATAAATAAGAATTGGATATAGGGTTTATAAATGCATATAGGGTTTTATAGAAATACTAATAATAATAATAAAAACAATAACCATAACAATAATAATAATAACAGTAAAAAAAATTACAGTAATAATAATAATAAGAGTAATAATAATAAGAATTGTATTTCAATATAAAAATCATAGAAATAGTTACAAATAAAAATATTGATCGAAAACAAACTTTAATAGAAGATCCAATAGTACGATTTGACAAAAGAAATTGAAAGCAGTAAAAATAATTTACGAAAATTTTAAATACACGAAAAATACACAAAATACATTTTTGGGAAAATGGGAGTTACAGGATTTGTCTCTCCTACATAATAGGAGCGATATCTACGGGCCCCTTGATTGAGTGAGACTGCAAAATGCATGGTCATGCTCAAATGAGTCAATATGAGATATTGAGCTCATATGTTTTAGTAAGCCTTCTTGGACATCAAGAATCTAAAGATTGAACTATACAAGGGTGACACGCTCTATGCCTTGTGTTCAATTAAGATATTTGGACAAAAGGTGTAACCCTTGTTTTTGCAAATACGTATTTTCTGTATTTAAAATTTTTGTAAATTTTTTTTTTCCGCTTTCAAATTCTTTTGTTAAAATGTATTATTGGATCTTCTATTAAAATCTATTTTTTTACCAATAATTTTATTTCTAACTACTTTCTATGATTTTTATATCTATATAATAAATTACAAAAAAAGCTATCAAGTGGCTATGCTTCAATCTCCCCTAAAACCAATGGCCCAGATTCATTCTTACAAAACATATTTTCCCGCCCACAATTTCAAACCCCACAATTTCAAAACACACACACACTCTCTCTCTCTCCCGAAATCTCATAATCTCACTGTCTCTCTCTCTCACTCTGTCTCCCTCTCTCTTCCCGCTCTCTCTCCCTTCGCTCTCTATCACTGTCCCCCTCACTCTCTCTCCCTCTGGCGCCTCTTGAGCGCCGCCCTCCCGCCGACGACCCCTCCTGTCACCACACAGCGCCCCCCACCTCCAGTCGCGCCCCCCTGCTCCTCCCTTCTGCTTTTTCTCTCTCTCCCCCCGCTCTCTCTCACTGTCCCCCTCGCTCTATCTCCCTCCGGTGCCTCTTGAACGCCGCCCTCCCACCGACGAACCCTCCTGTCACCACACAGCCCCCCTCGGCACCTCCAGTCGCGACCTCCTGCTCCTCCCTTCCGCTCTCACAGACCAAAAGCCTCGATTTCACCGTCTGAGTTGATCTCGACCACAGCCTTAGTTGATCCCGGCCATTGATTTCACCGGCTCTACATCTCAGGTATACTTCACTACACAAAATTTGGTGGGTTTGTGTTACATTTAGTTGATCCTGACCACTGGCTGCATTCGTTTTGTTGGGTTTGTGTTAGATTTGGATTGTATTTTTAGGTGCATTGTAGATTGGATTTTAGGTTAATTGTAGTTAGAATTTAGGTTAATTGTAATTTTTGCCAATTTCTTACAGAGGTGAAACTTTCAACCGAAAGCTTAGCGGCCAAAAAAGCGATTAAGAAGGTGCTTATACTAATTTGGTTGCATTGTTCACTATATTGTTTGGAAGTGATTTCTTCCTATGTCAACATACTCAACAAGGATAGATTGCAAACAAAAGGAAGTCCACTGCATTTATTTTATGTCTAGCTTGAGAATTCGTATGTCTGCATATTGTTTTTTTCTTTTTAGAGATAAAGTTTAAATATTATTGGATCATTGATTTTCTTATGAATAATAACTGGAGATGTATGTGAAGTCATAAAATTTTCCATGGGACCCTGAAATTTATTTTCTCAATTCTCAAATGTATGTTTCATGTTGGTCATAGAGGAACTCTCAAACGCACAGGAAAGTGCTGACAAACAGAGCAATCATCAAGAAATGTAAGCTTCTAATGATCCCTAAAACATATACAAATATTGATAAGGGCATCGCCTCCTGTTAATAAGTCCTGATTAACACCACACCATAAGCAGTAACTATTATTGGAGAATAAGTGGTTGAAACCAGATTATTCTCGACTAGAGAAAGTAATCATTTCTCATTTCCTGATTGAAGTTGAATGGCAGTGACATATAACGAAAAACTAACAAAATGTAGGAACGGTAATTTGTATAAATCATGCATTTACATGAACCCTACACTAAAATGTAATTCCTTACAGCCAATCTAACATCTATTTAATTAGGCTAATTTGGAGAATGCCTATCGAACTTCTATGGCTATGGGAAGCTATTCTCCAGTATATAACAATGTTTGTCAATAAACTCTCACTAACAAATCGTGGGTTGCTTAATATCAACAATCCAATCATAAAACTGTTATCACATTGTTCATATTTAATGAAATGACACTAAGGTAACATGGGTACCCATTTCACACAACTAAATTGATGTTCTATTTGCATGAATAAAACACATTGCGCAATAGCCTGAGTACATGTTTTCTTAGGGCCCAATCTTTGTTGAAACCCATTTTGATGCATGCGCTGGTTAAACATTACGAGGAGAATACTATAACTATTGCTTGAACCTAGGTTTGCCTAGGTAAAGGATTTGTATAGTTTCTATACGTCTCTCAGAACTTCTAAGCATGATTCTTCGATCCAATCTTGAAAAGGAAGTTTCGGTGGATTAAGCCGAGTACATGCAACATAATCACAGGATGCGCAGGTCTTTGTTTGTTTGGTTGGGAAATACATTTTTAATTTATTTATTCTATAATTTGAACAAGATAATCTGGGTTGGCAAACTTACTTAGATTGCTGAATAAACACTCCGACATTAGGAAGTTTAATTATCCATTTCTTGATACTTAACAGACATGTCCACACTGTTACCAGTCGTTTTGCATTGTAATATTTGAGATTACAGTTCACAGGAAACACAATCAGAGGTTACTTATAGTTAGGTTTACAGGAAACTCAATTAGATATTTTTCCTTGATGGTTATTTGATGGGAAGTCATGTTTAAGGGTTTTGCATGATGAACTCTCTAATATCACAAAGAGTGAGAATAAATTAATCATGCCGGAGAAATAGACTCAATAATCCACTCCCAATAAACTCAAATGTGGACATAGACTCAACTCCATTAAGTTCCATTAAAAATTGATTTAATATCTGTGATAAGTATTCCCTTTTGGCAGGGTTAGTTGTAGAGGTACTCACACTACTATTTAGTTTTGTGCATATTTCCTTGAGATTTTGTACATTCTCAGATAAACTCACACTAGAGATAAAAGCTTCAGTGAAGAAATTATACATTATGCGCTGAGCCAATGTAGGAATAGTACTCTTTTCAATAAATTATAAATTATACATTGATCTTTTATGTTGTTTATATTTTCCTTTCATTGGTCAATTAGTTAATGCTTTCTACCATACAGATGGTATAGAAAATATTTTGGCCAATATTTGTTGTATTACTTATTTGAGTTTACTTTACTTAGATGAGGGTTGAGCATGTGTATAAATGAAAGGCATGTCTCCTATTTAACATGAACACAATGTAATTAACAATCTGACTAATTTGAAATGTTTGTACCTATAGTTTATATGTCAAAATTTTCCTAACAATTATATGTATAGAGTTTTCCTAACAATTTTCTCTATCAGCAATTGGATGTCACTTCACAATAAATTTGACTAGAGAGAGTGAGGAATAGAGAAACTCTAAAGCTGTAACTTCTACTCAAAGAATTTGATACTTTAATTTTTAGTCATTGTCAATTTAATTACCACAATTATCTTCTTTAGTTTTAATGTGAATAATATAATTTATTTTTCAGTACAATATTGCAGGTGTTAGCTCCACTTCCAATAGGGTTTGCAGTGTTCATGGACAGGCATCAATCCTGCTAGGAGCTTTGGAGTTGCTGTCATCTACAACACTGACAAGTCATGGGATGATCAGGTAATTCTAGATCGGACACGTGCACTGAATTTTCTATTTACAAAGAATAGAAGCAGTGATGGATGATAAAACTACTTTTAGAGTTATAGTAGCTAAGAATTTCTTATGTGAGTTTCCCTTAAGTATGTAATTCCTTAAGAAGTTAGACAAATATCAAGCTTTTCCTTTTGAATGAAAGACTATATGGTAATATGGTCTTCAACCCTTTCATTACCCCTTTAACTCTTTACTTCTAAGCTACAACTCAATGGACAAAATATCGAACTGTAGACATCCAAATTTTAAGTTTAGTCTATCTCTCAAACAATTTTAAGTTTAGTCTCTAGCTAAAGTTTAATCTTGGATGATAAAGTTGTGATCATTTCAATATTTATAGGTGTTCCAGCCATTGATTTCGGTGAGAGAGGATTCATGATTTCGCGAACTCGCAGACTCACAGGATTTTGAGGTATGTTGTTTCTTGATTTGAAATTGATTAGTTGAATGTTGATGAGTTAGATTTGGAGATCAAGTTAGGAGGTTGTTCAACAGTGCACTGTGTTGTGCAATATTTTCGTAATACTTTGTAGAAGTTGATTCATTTTTTCTTTGTCTATGATGAGTTATATTGTCATCAGAGAGGTGCACTGTGATGAGTAAGATTTGAAATAATTGTAGAATATGTGATGAGTTAGATTCATTACATAGAAGTTGAATACTGAAGTTGATTAGTTGAATACAGAAGTTGAATATAGAAGATGAGTTAGATGTTCAACAATGCACTGTGATGAGTTAGATTTGAAATAATTGTGTTGTAGAATAACATCCTTTCATTTTACACCTAGATACTTCATATTTGCACTTACAATTATATGTAGGATAGTTTCTGGCTTGAGTATTGTTTTTGAGAGAGGTGTAATTAGGGGAAGACACAGTCTTTCTTATATTCACTCTAACTAAAGAAGGTAACTACAGTATCCAGATTTTAGCTACTTGAATGTAATAGCCTGATTTAGCCATAACTTAGTATTGCAACAGCGAAACAAGATCTAATATTTTATTTTATTTTATTTTATTTTATTGCAATTGCGAAGTAGTGTTTCTTAAACTGTCTTTATATTACTTGCAGCCGGGCCTAAGGGACTTCCCGCTCCAATGTCTCTAGCTACTTGAATGTAATAGCCTGATAATCACTGTTTTGGAGTAGATTTTTGGATCTTACTTCCCTTCATATCAGCAACGGAAACACCCTTAAATTCTTATCTAGAAAGAAACCTTCCCCATGAAGTAATTTTATTGTACTTTTATTTTATGCACTCATCATATTCGATGATATGAACAAAGGAACTGAAACATTTTAATTGTTGGAGCCTGCTTCGCTTCGTTGGGGGCATCAGGAAATGAAGTGGATGGTTGAATAAGATGCACAAAAGGCTTCACATTTGGGAGGCTGCATCAGAAGTCAAGACAGTTACAATGTGGTCAGTCTTTGTCTTTCCCTCATTCATGTTCTCTGTTATAAATATCTGAATACGTCTTCTGCTTTGGATTCAAGTATTTTGTTGTTTCTCATGTTTCTTGCCTGCCTTTCAATAAAGAAACTGGGGTTGTTCGACTGCAATGGCTGCTACAGTGGTGATCAACGTCAACGACCTCCATGTCATCCAACGCAAGCCCAGTCCTTTTCTTCACTGATGTCAGCAACAACAACTTCCCTAAGGTAATTTATCTTGCTTTAATGTTGTATACACTCATCCTCTTTGATAAAATGCACAAATGAACTGAAACATTTTAATTGTAGGAGCTGGCATTGGGAGCATCTAAATGTAGTGGATGTGTAGAATCATATGAAAGGTACTCTGGATGCTTGTGTGCGGCTTCATTTTCCCAAGTTGAATTCTTCTGTCTTTGATTTTTATTTTATTATTTTCTCTAAATTTTAGAAAATTTGAAGGATTTTTTATATTTAAAGTTGATAGAACACGTAATGATACAGATCCGAAAGATTTGGAGGCAGTAAATATATGCATTTTTGCAAATACAATTATACATGATTTTGCGAACACGTAATGATGGGTTTGCTTGACGCATTAGCCACCACAACACTTTTAGTCAATAAAATCCTGAGATTAGTTTCAACAATCAAAATATGTCTACCAAAAATTCATTATGGATGTGAACTTTCATAAAGGTAGAAACCCTACCTAGGTCTGTAAGTGTTATGTCCAGTAGCTATCTTTTTGCATGATCATTCAAGTGCAAGAAGAAAATTAACAAATCAACACTTCATACAATCAAGTAAGCTCACTTCAAGTGTAATAAAGAACAAGTATATAATCAAGAAGGTTGCATTATTCATACACTTGAGATTTATTGATGCCCTGTAAATTCTTCTTCCTGTTAATACAAAAGACAAGCGAGGATATACTTTAGCAATCTGAAGAACACTTACATTATCCTTCCATATTATAGCGAGACTGAATGTCATGAACTTGCTTGATAAGTACCTTTAGGGATAAAATGTTCGGTGCTTCTGATTATAAAGATAGCATATTATCATTATCAATAAACACTAAAATTTAAACTCCAACCCAGACAACTATATCTATTAAGAAAAATTAAATTCTCATAACAGATTCAAACAGAAATATCTCAATAACAACAAAAGTCAAGCCTGACACAAATTGCAAAAATCTAGAGATCACAAAATTAAAAATACAAAGCCAAAATTCATGAAACAACAGCAACAGTTAAACAATGGCATCGACAGCACTAGCAATCCTTGGCCGCAGGTCAGCACAATCTTTTACAATGGGCCCAGTAATAGTAGATCCTACAACCATAGCCAATAGAACTCGATCATTAAATTTATGGAATTGAGACTCTTACTATAGCAGGTGCTATGTAAAACTAATGATTCTGTTAGAATTGCTTATTGATCTTGACAATAGAAATGTTTTTTACAAATAGTATCAGTCTATCAGAGCAATAGAAATTTTCGAATTGCTTATTGAACTGGAGATCAACTATGTACAACCAAATATATTTGTTTCGCGGTTCTAAAAAGATTATGTGGTTTTATAGAGGTTCAAATTTTAAGGACAAGCCTAGCACAAGTATGTTTGTTACAAAAAGATTATGTGGTTTTATGATTGTGTCAACAGTTCATATCCAATAAGTTAATATAGGTTTGGGGAGTTGCAATTTCTACTCAGTTGTCCATAGTTGTAAATGTTGCTCAGCATTAATGTTAATTTGCTACGTTGCATATATTTGGAGTTTGTTAAGTGTCAAAAAGTTGCATGCTTGCATAGAACTGTTAGTAAGTCCTCAATCAACAGTCATTATGAAATACCTATGATCTGCATTGTGTGCATGTAGAACCCCGTATTTTCAAATATTATTTGAAAATGAATTTAAATGATTTTCTGGAGATTTAATGAATATTTTCTAAAAGATTTATCTTTTTACACGTGCAGAACACGTGCAAATACTTTCTTGAGGAGTTTGAAAGTCAAGTTTACTTCATGAAAAATCATTATTTAATATTTGGAATTAATTTATTATTTTTCCAGATTTTTCTGAAATTAATTGGACCTATTTGTAATTTTTGAGAAAAGAATGACCTTTTTGCAAATTTGACATTTCAAGGATTAAAATGCAAAATATATTTTCTGGACATTTTGAACAGTACCGGTTGGGATTTAGGATCATATTTTATTTTTAAATCCTAATTTTAATGAATTTTAGATGAATTTCCAAGAATAGGACTATATATGTAAAGCTATGTTTTGGAAGGACCATTTTGCAAATGCATTTCTAAACCCTAAAAACAGTATTTCCGGCCTATATAAAGAGAATTGCAGCCGTCATTCGCTGCATAACTCAGGTTTCATTATATTATTATTTTCTTGGTGATTGAAGAGGAAGATTTGGATCTCGCAAAAGGAAGACTCTTTCGTTGGATCTTTTCAATCCAAAGGTGAGTGATATGAACTTTGTTTTGTTGATTGATTTATGTGAATGATTGTGTGTTGTTTTGTTTCGACATCTTTGTTTATTTAGTGTATCTTGTATGTGAACGATGCAATAGTTGTTATTTGTATTATGTATGTGAAATCTATGAACGTTTAGTAGATCTTGATTATTGAATTCTTTTTTGCTTGAAAGCATGTTAAGATTTGAGTATGATTATGACAATAAGGGATTGGATGGTTGAACATATGGATCTCGCGATTACAAATCAGATTTTGGTTTTGAGTTGTGAAAGAAATTCAGTATTGAGAAATCCTAATGGAAGAATTAGGAGTTTAGAACATAAGAATTGAGTTTTGAGATATTGGTTGATTGGAGGAAACATATCCATAATGAGGATTATTTGAGATTATCGTTTTATTCGAATACAAATTATTATAGTAAACCATGATTGCTTTGGAAAACCCTAATTTTGATTATCATGAACAACCAAAACCTTGCAGACTGAAGGCCGACAGTCGACTGGTAGACTCTTCAGTCGACTGTTACGACCCAGCTGCTGTATCTTTAGTTTTCTTGAAAATCCGCTCTGGACAGTCGACTTAGACCCTTTTCAGTCGACTGGTACACTTAGAAATTATTTTTCAAAGTTATCGTAGATTTTTCTCTGGTAAGTCGACTTATGACCTTTTAAGTCGACTTATATTGTATTTTAAGTCGACTTATGACTTTGCAAGTCGACTTATAACACTTAGAATATTTTCTTAAAGATTTCTGGAATTTCTCTCTGGTAAGTCGAATTATGTTTTTATAAGTCGACTTATGATCTTATAAGTCGACTTATGTCTCCTTTAAGTCAACTTATGTTTTCTATAAGTCTACTTATGATCTGGTAAGTCAACTTATGATTTTTATAAGTCATCTTATATTGTTGGTAAGTCAACTTATGATTTTTATAAGTCATCTTATATTGTTGGTAAGTCAACTTATGATTTTTATAAGTCATCTTATATTGTTGGTAAGTCAACTTATGACTCTTATAAGTCAACTTATAATACTTAACTTATTTTCTTAAAATTACTGAATTTCCCTCTGGACAGTCGACTGGTGACCTTTTGCAGTCAAATGGTACTGATACTTTTCTAAGGTGTTTTGATGTTCTTTAAACGACTATTTCTTTAAACGTTTTGGATCTATAACCTACCCTTATAAATATTATTCTTCTATAGAACATATGTTTTCAATATATTTTATTGATTTGGATTATGGAATTTATTAAAGACTTGGGATTGTTGAGTGGAGAGATATCTCCTTTGACCGTTTAACGATGGATTAGTGAATTATGGACATATTGAGATTTATTGATAGACGGGTATATTCTGCGGTGTGAGAGTCGTTGATCTCTGGGGTTGGGTATACTCTGCGGTGTTGAGAATCACTGTTAGTGATTGATAACCGGGTGTCCAATCTGCAGTGTTGAGAATGACTGATAACCGGGTATCCGATCAGTAATATTGAGATTTATTGATAGACGGGTATATTCTGCGGTGTAAGAGTCGTTGATCTCTGGGGTTGGGTATACTCTGCGGTATTGAGAATCACTGTTAGTGATTGATAACCGGGTGTCCAATCTGCAGTGTTGAGAATGACTGATAACCGGGTATCCGATCTGTAATATTGAGATTTATTGATAGATGGGTATATTCTGCAGTGTGAGAGTCGTTGATCTCTGGGGTTGGGTATACTCTGCGGTGTTGAGAATCACTGTTAGTGATTGATAATCGGGTGTCCAATCTGCAGTGTTGAGAATGACTGATAACCGGGTATCCGATCTGTGGTATTGAAATGACCGATAACCGAATATTGGCAGTGAACAGTCGACTGGTCCTTTAAGCAGTCGACTGTACTGCACAGTTGAGCTGTAATTGCTTGAGAAGGATTCTTCTGACACTTAGTTAAGCTATACCTGATGTTTTTCATGTTTTCCTGTCATTTCTTATTTCACAATACATGTTTAGTATATGTTTCCCTCGTTCAGTACATGTTGTTTAAGAAACCATGCTTATTGTTTAATTATGTTGTTTGTTTGTTTATATCACTCACACCATTTATGGCTGACCCCTTTAGTTTTGGGGGTTAGGGATCATCTCTAGCCTCATGTGTTGCAGGTTGTTGCTTAGAGTTTGGGGGTTTGTACGCTTGGGTTAGCCTTGGAGATTATAAGTAATGAAATAGAGCCTTGTGTAATTTTTGTAAAGAGATGTGTTGTAAAAAGAATGTTTTAATTCAAGGTGTTTGTATTTCCGCTGCATTTGAAAAAGAATGTTGTAACAAAAGAAAATTTATTTGTGTTTTGAGCTATGTGTACTATTACATTGAAGTTGATGCTGGGATTGTGCCACGTATTTTCTAAGTTATCATATTAGAAATTCGGGGCGCTACAGTGCAAGCCAAACAATAGTGTATTAACTATACTCTTGGAAGCTGTTAACTTGAGATTGCTTTATATAAACTGTTTCCTTTTTCCATCGTAATTAGAAAATCAAAATCAAGACATTGTGTATGTGTGATTTGAATTAAAGGATTTGCGAGTTGAGTTCTTATTAGAATCTCATGTAGTTGCTTTCTTTCCAGGTAATGAGAAATAAGCATAATTCTATATACTCTTACTATTTGTTTCTTTAATTATCATTGGTTTTGATTGATTCTTGAAAAACTCTTACTGTTTGTGTATGCTCACTGTTTCGTCCCATATTGAAGACTCGAAGCTTTGTATATTGAAGACTCGAAACTCTTGCTATTTGTGTACTCTTACTATTTGTAACAACTCTGTAATCTTTTTTTTTGTAGTAGGGTTGTATATTTTGTTCCCTTAAGTTATGTTTAATAAGGGATTATGTAAATCTGTGTAATATTTAGGATTTTGGGAGATAATGTAAGTATCTGTATAGGATGATGATATAATATAGTAATGTTAAAACCCATACCCGCAAAGTTGTGGAGTATTGGGTTCTGTGTGTTCTTTTTCAAAGGTTTTTCAAATATTTTTCTAAAAATTCATTACGTTTTGAAACGAATTCATGATTTTTATTTTGTATCTTGCATCATATGAAGATTTTTGCCCCCAGAGCCTTATATATATGATGCATGTGTGATGTTGCTTGGATTGGCCTGGGGAGGATTGATATTAACTGCCGGTGATGCTATATTTTTAATTGTTTGTAGAATTCCGTAAGGAATTCCTATAAAAAGGTTAATATTTTAGGGGAGACTCTATTGAAATTTTTACTAAAATTCCTACAAATCCATTACATTTTCAAACGAAATCTTGGTTTTTATTTTGTATGTTGCATCATAACAAGATTTTTGCCACCAGAGCCTTATATATATGATGTTTGTGTGATGTTGCTTGGATTGGTCGGGGGAGGATTGATATTAACTGCCTGTGATGCTATATTTATAATTGTTTGCCGAATTCTGTAAGAAATTGTTGTAAAAAGGCTAATATTTTAAGGGAGACTATTTCAATTTTTACGAAAATTTCTATTACAATACCCCTTTTACAGGTCCTATAGATTCACAGTACTCTTTTTCAATCCCGAGATCTTGACAAATGATTCTGCAAAGATATAAACAAATAAACATCTTAATTCAGAATACATCAATGTCTTAGCCAAATACACATCTATATAAATCATTCTTCACGAAGATGTGCATATATTTAACTTTTTACAGGCCTTTTTATATGCTGCATCGTTCACGGAAACGTGTCGTAGGCATGTGTCCATGGGAAAACCTAGTTGTAATACAAATCTTATTATTGTTATTATTACTTTGATTTCTATTATTATTACTATTACTGTTATTATTACTACTATTATTGTTTTTATCCTTTTTCTTATTATTATTATTATTATTATTATTATTATTATTATTATTATTGTTATTAGTATTATTGTTATTAGTATTAATAATTTTGACTGGTTATTAAAAATCCATTTCTATGCACTAATTGTATTTGTAGTTATTTCAAATAAATTTTATATTGCAATGCAAATTACATTTTATTATAAATCATATTTTTATTGGTTATTTTATAAATTCTATTGGATCTTTTAATATAAACCCAATTATTCCTGAAACCCTATTTTCCCCTATTGGATCTTTAATACCCAACAACCCATTAAACCCAATGCCCTAACCCGTTATCACCTTAACCTAACCCGTTCCTATATATACCTGTTATACCCTATTCACTAAAAAAAACCCTAGCCGCTGTGACTTCTCAAACCCACCCACCCCCTCCTGTCTCTCCATTTCCCCCCCCCCCGACGCTACCAAATCGATCGCAACCACAGCAGCGACATAGCGCGCCTCCCCTGTGTGCCCCTCCCAACGCCGCACACCTCGATGCCCTGTCCCCTCCTCCTGTCGCGGTGCCAACAACCCCACAGAGCCACCTCGGCACTGTGCTTCTCTCCCGACGCAGACAGCAAGCAGCACGACAGTGCCCTCCTACCTTCTTCCCATCCTCTCCCTCCTGTGCCCCCTGTCGACTTCAGCCAGTCGCCAGCCCTACGTCCCTGTGCTGCACCTCCCCTTCCCTTGCACTCACCGCCTGCGAGACCACTGAAACTGCCCTCGTCCACTTGCGATTGCCCCGAGCCACCGCCATGGCCGCCTTCGTCTACCTCCTCCTGCTGCCATCCGTCGTCAGTCGTTCACCAATCGAGCCGGAGTCGATGCACCATTGATGTGTGCTGTTTGATCATTCATCTTTGATTTGGGCTGTCGGATCTTTCTTGATCATCGCGATCATGATCATCATATCCCCTTGATTTTGATCCTGGCCGTCCGATGCATTTTGATCATCATCTTCACCAACATCTGATTTGGACCGTCCAATCTTGTTGAGCTTGATATTGATCTTAGATCTCAGCCGTCCAATTGTGTTCGTGATCTCAATCGTCTTTATCTTATTCACGATCGTTTGTTCATCTTGTTCGTGATCATCTCATTCGTGATCGTTGGTATTGTGTTCATGCCCAGGAATCTGTTCCCGTTATTCTCTTTGTATCATCGTTTTTGTTGTCAACTATAAGGCAAGTAACTTGTATTCCTTTTTGTTGTATAATACAAGTACTAAATACCGCCTGTAGTGTAGTTGCTTCAAGATCTATCCCCATGAAACCCTTGTCTGCTCTTATCTCTGGTTGTTGATCCATCTGTAGTTGTCCTGTTACACACACGACATGAAATAACTTAGATATAATAGATTCTTGATGTATACATGTATGTTGTTCGTAATTATGAGGTGTTGTATGATCTCGTACGCATGATGTGCTAGGAGTAGTATAACTTGTTGTAGATCTGTTAAACATCATATACCATGTTGCTTGGACATCTAGTATACCCTATTTCACACTTCATGATTTTAATGAGTTTTATATGATCTAGTTGATTTTATGTATGAAGAATAATTCTGTCCTTGTTGTTACCCCATTTTGTTCAGTATTTTAGACCCTATTAAGGTCAGTATATAAAAATTATTTGTGAATATGAATTATAGAAAATTCCATCTACTTTCCAAAATTTCTGATGAATCTCAGTTTCGATTTGTGAGTTGCAAGTTATTGCTGTTTTACTACAGAGGTGTAGAAAATTTCAGATTCTGTTTGATATGAATTCTGTATGGTTATTTATTTCTATACTAATGTTAAAGATAATATTTTGATCCAATATTTTGCTGAGTATATATAGACTTGATTGGGATTAACCCCTAATTTTTGTGGATTTAATTGACCACTTTTATAAACTATTCTATACTTGCAAATAACTACTATACTTGCAGAAATTTCGTGTTGTTCAGTAAAGAAACCTAATTCCAAACTGATTCTATTTGTTGTTTAAAAAAACTTTGTGAATATGAATTGTAGCCTACTGTATCTATTTTATCACCCTTTCAACGGATCTTGATTTTGATTTATATTTTATAATCTATTGCTATTTTAGTACTGCGGTGTTTATGATTTCAGATTTACAAATCTGCTATATCTTGCTGCTTTCTGATTTTACTTGACTATTCTATCTATGTTGGAAAATTATAAAACTTTATTTTCTGATACTAAACACTAGGGAATACCCCAGATTTTTCTTGGATTTAATCAGTAAGTTTTATGCCGTTTTCCTGTTTATGAATACAAACATGATATCTGGCTGAACATGTTTTCTGGATACAATTCTGTTTTGAGTCTTGTTTTTGTGAAATACCAGATGACTTATATATATTTGTTGGATTCGGCCGAGAGTCTATTTTCCAAATTTTCTGACAGATCCAGGTTTGCATGTCCGTGGCAACGGAAATCCCAGATTTAGTGCAGTACTGTCTTGTTGTCCCCAACTAAAATTTTTGTTGTCCTATGCTTTTATGAGTTGTTCTTCACCTGTGCATGTTTGTCTTCCGACCTGAACCTATCACTTGTTTGTACCAAGCTATTCTTGCCCTGTTTTGTGACACGTACATGTCTGTTTGATAATGATAAAAAATAACCAAGCCGGGGTTAAGGGAAAGATCTAGTAGTGGACAATATAGGAGCCTGTACTCGGAAGGAAACTCGTGTTTCCCGTGTGACATGTTTACCGATCAAGTTAATTTTCTTTTACCGATCAAGTTTACCGACCAAGTTAATTTCCTATTACCGATCAAGTTTACCGACCAAGTTAATTTTCTGTTACCGATCAAGTTTACCGACCAAGTTAATTTCCTTTTACCGATCAAGTTTACCGACCAAGTTTTGTAATCCTGTGAATACCCGAGTACATGACCTATAGAATCCCCTACGAAATCTAAAAGTAACTTGTTTGAATGTAGCAACCATGTGGTAAATGGATGGGACGCATGAAGTGCTACCTAGATAGAAATGAATACAAGACTTGACATAACATGACACCTGTTACATGCTTACCTGTACATACTACCTGACACCTGTTACATGTTTACCTGCTTGCATGATACCTGTTATCTGTCACATGTCACATGCACCCTGTTATCACATCATATTACTTGTTCCTGCTCCTGTTTTATGTTAACCATTCTGTTACCTGTATTTCATGCTATGTTTACTTTCGCTGTTACTCTATTCTTGTCTATCTTTTCTGTACTTGTTGCCTGCACTACAAGCGGCCCGTAACTTGCTTTGACGGACATTTTGTTTCACTTTACTTTTTCCTGCAATTTGTTAAATTACATATTATGACGATCAGCTGCCCGATGGAGTAGGTGATCTGAGATTCTAGTTGCTGAAGTTTATGCTATTAATATTTCATGTTGCTTGTTTTGAATAAATGTATCTGTTACTTGGATTATTTTGTATTGGGTAATGTGACACGGAATTATTGACTTGTTCCATATCTGGTTTATTTGAGATTTATTTATTTTGTTCAAGTAAATCATGTTGGTATACTAATTGATTCATGGATGCATGGTTGGTTTCTCCTTGTTTACTTCTTGTTATTCCTGTGAAATGTTGTAAAGATCCTGACAGCTTATGGATGATAAAAATCATTCGCTGGACTTAGTCACGTATCCATATTCTGTATCTCCTTTTTGGGAAGCGGGGCGTAACAAAAGGACTAGACTATATGGTAACATTAGTTACGGATAGGTTATGTCAAATCACTAACATTCCATTACTTGAGTAGTAGTGATGTAATGCTAGATACTGCTCACTGTTTGTAATAGAAGAATAGGATTTGAGTATTACTGTCAACGTAATAGGAACCTACAGGGTCACACACTTAGAATGAATCGAAATTGAGATTTAAATTCATGGGAATGAATTTAACTAGGAATCCTAGTAAGACTTGGACTCCTGACATGGTTGGGTAATTAATTAGATTAAATGGGTCAACTAATGTTAGAATGACCACACACAAATCTGACCCATGTTAGATTGTGAGCCCAACCGCCTCACCACTCCCTTAGGGTTGATTTTCTGCACCTATATATACGATTTATTTCTATGAAAAAAATAATGGAGAAAACCCGAGCCGTCATAGAAACTGTGAGAGAGAGAGAGAGATATCTTGAGAAACATCCCCTTCTTGCAGCTAGCACCGTGGTGTGAGGGAGTGCTTGTTTTGATCCGTTCGTGTGGATACAGTAGAGGCACCACAACCTTTGCAGTGCTGTAATTGGTGTATTTTGGAGAGACTAGATCCATCTTTAAGGTATAACTCCTAAACACGATTTATGGTTTTTGTATGGATCCATGGCTATGTTTCGATGTTTCGTGATATTTTTTTCTGCTGTGTTAATCTTTGATTGCCCTCGAAACCTAACAAGATTAGCATGAAGAGTGTGGTCGACGGAGGAGATGATGAAGGCAATGATCCGACGATCGTGATCATCCGAAGTGGCCTGGGTGGTATGGATCAGTTTCTTGCCTGCTTCAGTAGCGGTATCGACGGGACCTTTGAGACGATGAGTGGAGCCATCAATGTGACCCCATAAAAATGCTCAAAAAGAGTGGCCTCAATAGAGTCAGACCAATCTATCCAATCCTTAGCAAAGGAAAGTGGGAAGTCGGTGGAGACGAAAAGATATTGACAGAATTGGGGTTCCATGGAGAAGCACAAATACATGCAATTTTTTTTTGATTTTTTTTTGACTTTTTTGGATCATTTTACGACGACGAGCAGTGGCAGCAACAGATGAACAGGAGTAGAGAGAAGTAGGGTTAGGGTTAGGGTAGTATTTTTGGGTTTGGATTTCAGGTTTCGTTTTGTTTTTCTTTTTTTTTGTATGGATTGGATATGGGTAGTGTGTTAGCGGGTCGTGTACGGGATTAGAAATAGGATATGGGTTTTTGATGTAGATAAAGAATGATAGAAGAGGGTTTGGGTTAGGGTGGAATATGGGTGGCGGCTAGTGTAACACCCCGCAAAATTGGAAATGATAATTTTGCCCTTGTGTGTTACGCACGTGTATTTTGTACTGTACTGGTAATATTTGTGACGTGTTTTCACTACGTATTTTGGATTTCTGACTATTTATGCATTTTTCGTATTCTTAAAAATCCTATTTGAGCCAACTCAAATATAGAATTTCAATCTATGTATTTTTACGTGCTTTATACGTATTATCGATGCACGTATCGATTACGTATTTTCCATCGCTACGTGTGATATTTCCTATGTGTTTCAATTTTTTATTTTATGTGTTCGAATTTGTTTTATAAAAGGAACTCATTTTTCTCCTATTTTAATTTAAATATTTTTATACGTGTAATGCACGTGTTTTCTATGTACGTAGTGATTACGTCGTGGAATATATAAAATTAATAATTATATTTTTCTTATGATGTTTTCGATTATATTTTAATAATTTCTCGTTGATAAAGTCGATTTCGTATTTTGATATTTTACGTTCGACGTACGTATTTTTTCGATGCACGTATTTAAGCGTATTCTTTTCAAAATGAAATTTTGAAATGTGCGTGTTTATTTTATTTGTACATGAAAAATTATATTTTTTTCATTCAAAATAATTTTACATACATATTGTGTGTGTGTGTGTATATATATATATATATATATATATATATATATATATATAGGGAAAGTTTCGGTTGAGCACTCCTCTAGTGCTCACCGCATGAACACTAGGCCTTCGGGCATTCATATCGACGATCCGAACCGTTCACTTTGATCTACACATCTAAATTAGTCTAAATATGTAAAATCAAATCATTTGAAATTCATTTGCCCATTCAATGAAGTGTTACAAAATTGTATGGATGAAAATCATTGTTTTTATAGTCACATGATGGATGGGCAAATGAATTTCAAATGATTTGATTTTACATATTTAGACTAATTTAGATGTGTAGATCAATGTGAACGGTTCGGATCGTCGATATGAACGCCCGAAGGCCTAGTGTTCACGCGGTGAGCACTAGAGGAGTGCTCAACCGAAGCTTTCCCTATATATATACTAGTATAATGCACGTGCGATGCAAGTCTATATAAAAATTTAGTCATTAAATTAAATGAATTTGTATAATAAGAAAAGAAATAGTAAAACATTTAACTTGGAAAATAGCAGGCTTCAATAATAGAATATAAGTGTGAACGATTATATAATCAAACTTCAATAATACATTATACGATATACAAAATTCAAAATGCATTGTTAACCAAATCCAAACCCATATAGAAAAGTAAAAGTGCATAGAAGAGTATGTAGTACCAACCAAAACAAAACTACAACTGAGCTTTCTAATTGAATAACACTTCTTTGTAGACAACATTTCTTGTGTATGTTCCATCTTGCCCGGACAATTTTCCTTCACGAATAGCTATCTTGGTGGAGTTCATTGAAACTCCTCTTGACAAAGCCACGTAAAGTTTCCCATGACTGAAAACATGATCTTTTAAATAAATCCCCGCGAACGGTATAATTTGTCCCTGTGCTTTATTTATGGTCATAGCGAAACACAGACGCACAGGAAATTGTTTTCTAATTAGTTTGAACGGCAAGCGTATGCTTTCCAAAGGTTTTAGTGGTATTCTAGGAAGGAAAACTCGTGTTCCTACTGAAATTCCAGTAACAATTTCTGCATCGATCAAGTACTGATAAAAACCTCGACACGATAATCTTGTCCCGTTGCAAAGACCTGCTTTTGGGTCAATATTTCGTAGAAGAATTATTGGTGCCCCGTATTTCAAAATTAGCTTACGTGGTGGCAATCCTCCTGGAGAAATCTCATTCAAAAATTCTTGTTGGTATAGATTCCTCTCATCATCCTCTACGCTGTCGAAAGAATAATATACTTTCTCATCACCTGACAATGGTATAGTTTAAATTTATGTTAGTAGAGATGGATACATAGGAAAATCTTTATTTATTTTTATAAATAGTCAAAGCCTTTACATAGAAGAGATTAAAACTAATTTAGATTACAATCACCTGGAAAAGTATTGATGGTAGTGTTGTTTATACTATCCACGGACTCATTAGTTGGTGCCATTATAGCTCTTTCCACCATGTAGCTCTTGCCATTCACATTCTTACAAAGATTTGGATAAATAGTGTTGACTAAATGAGTTATGGTATCGTCACCTGTCCATGGTATAACCATTTCATCCGGAATTCTTACCATTTCATTTTCATATGTAGTCGCTGCCCCGTCTCCGATATCTTTCAAAATGCTTGTGAAGTTAGGATCAGTTCTTGATCGCATATTTTCTGTAAGATGGATAACATTTACACTTTCCCAAATTGCAGACTTGACAATACATGCATCTACAGTTTGCGATTTTGTACCTTTCTTTACTACTGGTAGCACTTGTCTAAAATCACCTCCTGTATAACGATTTTACCTCTAAAAGGGATATCCTTTTCTGTCAAATCTCTTAAGGTTTTGTCAAATGCTTCATAAGCATACCGATGTACCATTGTTGCCTCGTCCCAAAGTATAACACTGCTACTTCGTAAGAGATCGGCCGTGTCATCCTGTTTACTAATATAGCAAGTTGATTTAGGCCCAATTTTAATAGAAATTTTGAACCTAGAGTGAGCAGTTCTTCCCCCCGGTAATATCGTGGCTGCGATTCCGGACGATGCTGTTGCTAATGCAATATGTCCTTCTTTTCTAAGGTATACCAATACTGCTCTATACAAAAAAGACTTCCCAGTACCACCTGGACCGTCAATGAAGAATACCATCTCTTTTTTCGAATTAACAGCTTCGATGATCACATCAAAAGCACTTGCGGATAGACCTTCTCTTTGACACCAGACCCAGTTCAGAAATAATGCTATAATAAGACAGGAGCTAGTTGGTCTGAACATATCACTTTTTTAGCTGAATGCAAAGTACAAACATAAATCTATTTTCGTTCAATAATCAACTTATGGTGGATGCTTATTGAATCTACTAATTCATTTTATTGTTAACTTTGTTAATCAGTTTCAAATTATGAACTTTTCTATGTATCAGTTTGAGATTCAAATTTATGCTCAAAGGGGGAGAGAACCATTTAACAAAATTATAGTATAGATGAAGGACATAATATGTAGATGAAGGACATAATGCAGTTTGAGATTCAAATTTATCAGTTTCGTTTTATTAGTTAGGTGCATGACTGTTCAAGAATTATTTTTGCTTAGAAAAAATGGATCTAATCTATATTAATAGAAATAGAAATTAATATAAGTGGACACTTTAATATATTTTGTAATAGAAGGAACTAAAAGCAGGCTTTAAGTTTTTCCCTGAAACATAAAAACCAGGTAATTACTGGGGTTTTCACAAAATTATGATCTCGGATGATGACAGTAATAATAAGTGGATGAACAGATGAGTCAAAGAAATATATAAAAGTACCTGAAGAACTTTACTATTATGAGATGCAACCCATTCTCTAACTGCTGACATGGTTATCTGCAGATGAAATCCCCACAAACGCATGTAAGCATATATAGCACTAATCTTTTCCCATCTACCATAGCATTAATCTAATGACCATTATTTTTGTGAACATACTGAGAAACCTAAATACGATGTCAGCTAGTTGGTTTTGTTAGTTAGAGAGCATTTTATTCAAGGTTCAGAAACAAAAAAGATTATAACTATACAGTTCAAATTTGGAACATGGCGGAAAGGAGTCCTCATAAATTAACTTGAGGTAATCTTAATGAAACCTTATTTCAATATATTGTTGTAATTAATCAAGTTAGGATTAACAAGTGACTAAAATTCGAGAAGAAAAGATGGTAATCTAAATTTTACAGCCAAAGGAGAAAAAAATTAAGATAAAAGCCTAGATGTACTGGTTAAAACTTCACTGCCAAGATAATTCTGAGAGAAATTACACTGCCGTAAAATTTTCAAGAACAGTTATAAGCTAGACTTTCGTGCAATTTACACGCAATACATTTCCATTACACAACCCTTACCCATACATTTCAATCACAGTTTTATGATTAACCATCACAGATAATGATCTCATTTTGAGTGATATAAAAAGGTTTATTCACAACAAACATTGGTCAGATAATGAAAACTGAGCTATCATGGGGTATACGGAAACAGTTCAATGTATTCCCATAAATCGAGATTACAAATGAATATCAAGTCTCATCTAGCAAAAGAGTATCAATATAGTAAATAATCTATATGATAATATGATATATGCTTTGAAGTATAAATTGATTTCCTATTAAATTTGGTCTTCATGGGACAAACCAATACTTGATTAAAAGCCTTAACAAACATAAAAAGCACCATGGCTATTAAAATGCATTTCCTATTTTGTTTCTCCATGAGAAACAATTTTTTTTTGTCTTACTATATTTCTATTCTCATAATCAGTTATAGTATTTACACAACAATGTAATATGATCTTCAAAACATTTAATTGCATGTGTATAATTCACTCTTATAAGATGAACTATACAAAGATATAAATATGCCTTTTGAAATAAAAATGCAAAATATTAGTAAAATTACAGAGCAATTCTTTGTTGACTGGTCAATCAAGCTTGAGTTCTTGCTTTGAAGTATAAATATTATGATCAGTTAATACAGCCTTAACTGATAATTATTATGATGAGGTCAGTACAGGTAGATAGCCTTAATATAGCCTTAATATAGCCAATGTACATTTTGTGAATGGAACACAGAGTATACGGGTCTCTAATATCCATCAAAATAATGTCACCAGTTCTAAAAAGCAGTATATAGCCTGGGAGATGAGGAACAGCAGAAATATGATTTACTAATGGTGCATCTTCTGAATACCGACAGATAACATGAATACTTCGAGTCTGTAGATTGCAGCCAAATAATACTATTCCGTTCTCACTTGTGTTTTTCCTGCAGTTACGGTAGAATTTATGATACAGTGGCAAAATTCCTGGAGGGCACATAATATATGTCAAGGAAATTAATGAACACTAAATATTAAACTACTGTAATAAAAGATAACTGTACAGACTGAAGAACACAAAAAACAGGATAACAGGGCACTGCACCTGTTCATTAGAATTGCCAGCCTAGGGTTACTTTCATCCTTAATTTCACCTGGCATAAAGCACATGCTCCAAATTGTACCACAAACAGGGATCTTTGAAGTGTCCTTCACAGTTTTTGTCTCTCCTTCACTTTCCGATGGATAGGTAATTTTAACAAATTAGATGGAACATATTTATATGCAGAGAGTACTATCTAAATCTATACTATGATGGATAGGTAATTTTCTGCCTATCCATCAGTTAATAAAGGGTATGAATGGGTATGAATGGATTTTAATCACCTTCTAGTAATCACCCATTAAAAATTAAAGTCATGCAGCATACCGAGACCATTCATTTTAATCACCTTCTAGTAATCACCCATGGGCATTCATGCATTGATGGGCCATTCATTTTAGTCAAATTCTACATCTCCCTCCACTCTAAAACGTGTACGAACCACTATGGGAAAACAAAAGGACTGCATGATCTACTAATTATTCCATGCATGAGATACTAATTATTTAATTGGTTTCTTATTTCAACAAAGTTTAGATAGGAATTGGGTGGCATGCAAATGTTAATTTATTAGTTATGCAAATTACATTTTTTAACCCTAGATATTTTTTTAGCCTTTTATGTTGATGGGGGGATGATAGTAAAAAGCCGCTAAAATAGGGCTTTGCTTAATAATAGTATGTATATATATATATATATATATATATATATATATATATATATATATATATATATATAACTTATGTTTTAATTTAAAAATAAAAATAATTTTGTGAAGTGTGTGCAAGTGCAAGCACGTGCACGTGCACGTGCACGTGTGTATGCATGAAAATGGTGGGTGGCCGGCTGGTTCTTTTTGGAGTGGAGGGAGAACACAATTTTTGAAATTGTGAGTGGATGAGTGGGTGGTGTTCATGGTGAGTAGTTATTATAACCATCATCTAAGTATTCTATAAAAATACTCCTAAATCCTTCACATTTCTCCTCATCCTCCCCTTCCTTCCTCTCTGCCGAAATCAAAACCAGTCCATCATCAATGTCCAGCAAATTACTTTGCTTCTCCACTCAAAATCCACCACACAAATGTGTGTGTGTGTGTGTGTGTGTGTGTGTGTGTATACATTCATACATTCTTTTCATTCCCTCCCATCTTTCTTTTCCTTCTTCCCCTGTCCATTCTTCCCTGTCCATTCCGAAAACCAGACCAGCACACCCCCTGTACTTCTCCACCTACTTACCTTTAAATTACCTATATACTTATATATAAAGATGTATATATATGTATACATAATTTGATATATATAGTATAGAAGTGGAGATGCTTTTTTTGTGCCTTTTCTATGCTTGGCCGAAAATGGAGTGCTGGTTGCTCTGGACGAAAATGGAAATGGTGAGTTTTTCCTTGTGCGCGGAATTCGAGAAGGCAAATTGGAGTCTCTAAGAGTTTCTCATTCTAGGAGTATACTTGCTAGGAATTAAATTTCTTTGGATGGGTGTTTCTTAAATTCTTTCTAAATTTAGGAGTATGATGCTTAAGTAATTTTGGTACATGTAGTATGAGTTGTTAAAGTTTTATTACCTTTATGTGATGCATATTGTATTGATACCTAGAAATTTAGTAGTTGATAAATGTGAAAGAATACATGCAAATTGAAATGTGAAATTGCTATGTAGACAAACTACAATTTTATTAGAGTATTTTAAATTGATGTCATGCAAATTGTAGTATACCATGATTAGATTTTGTTGATGGTTTGTATGCGTATATGAAGGGGTAAAATTGTGCCTTATTTGGGATAAATTACAATTATATAGAGATGTGAAATTTCTCCATCAACTCACATAATAATCAGAAGAATAAATACATTCACACTATTTTTGCTATAAAGAGTAGTAGTGTTAATTAATATGTATAAGAGTTCTCATGAATTACTATTTTAAATTTATTGGGTATGGATTCACCTTATAAATAAAATCAGTATAAAATCGTCTTTGAAAATGTAGACAAGTATTTTATGAACAAATATTTTTTGAGACAAAGGTAGAAATCGAAATTTATGAATGAGTTAAAATATAGAAGAAAACAGAGAGTTGGATTATAAAGAACCCAACTCATTTCTTATCAGTTAATCACTTGGACCAATTGGTCTTCGGTTGCGATTTAGGTCCATTACTGTAACATAGCGGAAGTGTTGAGTCTGGGTTCGAGTCTTGATAGAGACTCTGATTTTATGAAATTTCGTTTTTTTAACTCAAATCACCGAAAGCACATTTAACTACAATTCGAGCCCCTTTCATAACAGTTAGTCACTTGGACTTACTGGTCTTCAGGTGCAAGTTAAGATCGTTACTGTTCATGGGTGGGTTTGGCCTTGGGTTCTGGGTTCGAAACCTAGTGCAGCCTTTTTGTTTTGTTTTTTTTGTTTTTAAGAGTTTTTAAGGGCAATAAAAATCCAGAAAAATTCTATTTAATTTTCTAAAATTGTTTAGACTTTATAAAAATTATTTCTACAATATTTGGATATATTTTGTGAGAATTGAAAGGGTATTTTACATTAAATATTGTTGAAGAACTAGATTTTTACCGATTTAAATGTGAATTATTGTTTAATTTAAGAGAAATGAAAGTTGGAATGCACTTAAAGTCGTCTTAATGAGATTTTATGATTATTAATCTTTGATTAAGTGAATATTTGAATTATATACAATATTATAAGTGATTAAATTGATAAAAGAAGTCGAAATGAGATACTTTATGTTATGAGATTATGAAGAAATGTTTTTCTTTGAGAAAGAAATTTTGAACAAAGAAATTGAAATATTATTTTGAGATTGAATATGACTTATTGTTGATCTCTAGAAAGAGATAGTTGTTGGAATCTAGAACTAGGTGAGACCCCAGTGACCGACAGTTTTTATTAATGAATTTGAGAGCTAACCAGTGTGGGTTGAGCATATCTTGAGAATTAGTTAGTTAGGCTGACTGTCGCTTTTGTTTATTTTAAGTCTGATAGGGTAAGCTAGCTCTAGGTTGTGATGATTTTCTTCTAAAACAAACTGAAATTGTAAGGACTACACTATAGTGGAGATGTGATGAAAGTAAGAGAAAAACATAAGTATGAGGGCCATTGGATCTGCGGTGTGAGAGTGTTCACAGGATGTCCTCATGATGCGTCATGTCAGGGCATGGATACTACTCCAGGATATCGTACCGGTGGCGACGCTTGTGGAGAGTTTGGTGACTACGGGTGGTGTCATTGTCTATGGCGGAAGTGAATTGTCCACAGGATGTCTGCATGATGCGTCATGTATCAGTGCGTGGGATTCTCTCCAGGATGTCTAGACATGGGCTCGTAACTCATAGAACCTAGGATACTTACCGTAGTAATTTAGATCATGGCGAGGGATCCAACCCTACAAGATGAAGAATGATTAAGGGTTTGCCCTCGGACTTATGTAGTATGGATGCATAGATACCGAACAAGTGTGCATTAGTATCATTTAATATAAATAACTGCATTAAGGATTAAGTGCACAGCACCCACGACATCAATAGGATAGTCCCTCTTTAGCTTGTTTGTGATCAAGTTTGTAGTTTGTTAAAGTATTTAAGAATCGTTATACTCTCGACATAGCGAGGATGGCCGTGTATAATATTTCGTCGGTTGTATGCAACTGACGTGCCCACAGTTTTATATGTAGGACTTGGAATTTACAAGAAGATATAAAGATTAATTTGTTGCTGATGATTACTTAAATGCTAAAGTTATTACAATTGTACATTTATCATTGTTGTATTTTATTTATTTCACTACGTGTTGATGTAAAAGACTCTGTTATAATAAAAGTTTTAAATTCTTTGTAAAATTACACGAAGTGAAGTGTAAAGATCCTGTGGAACTTCGAATTCAGTCTTATTTGGAATTCGGGGTGTTACAACTAGGGTTAGCAAAGAAAGTGCGGGAGTGGGTTTCCGGAGAGGACGGGGTTGGATTGGGTTAGCAGAGAATATCGGGGTTGAGGAGTCGTCGTATTGGATTTCGGGATTTCAGGGAGGAGTTGAACTGGGTTGGCAAGAAGAGCGGGGTCGAGGAGTTGCAGTGGTGGTGTCGTCGGAGAAGAGAGAGCCGTGAGGTTTGCTGTTGCTGGTAGGTTTGCCAGAGAAGAGAGAGCCGGGAGTTGATGTTTGGCTGTTGTTGGTAGGGTCGACAGGAGGGGTAGGGGATGGTGGATCCTGCTGGCTCTTGTTGTTTTTGGATATTGCAGTTAGTGAAGGCAGCAAGAAAAGAAAAGAAAAGAGGAATTTGTACAATTAGGGTTAGGAATTAGTGAGAGAGAAAGAAATTAGGGATTAGTGCTCTGATATTATGTTAAGGTTAATAGATGGATTGAGAAAAGGTTATTGGATTGACTATAAGTGAGTACAATGTCTCCTATATATAGGGGGGAAACAAATACTAAACTAATACATATTCCTATATGGAACTAAATATCTAATATAATATCTAACAAGGATCATGGCAAGACTCAGTGACGGAGGCCAAATCGGCAGTAACACAACCGTTTGAATCCCTGGCTTAATATAGGACCTTTCAAACCGTTTGAATCCCTAGGCAAATGGAATATAGTGTGTAGGAGGAAAGAGTTTGGAGGTTTGGGGATCTTAAACCTTTTTTAGATGAATAAAGCTCAACTTTGCAAATGGTGGCGGAAAATCCACTCTCGCCTCGCTCCATCGCAAGGGTTTGTTTGGACTCGGTACAGAGGAAGAAGGAAATTCAAATTTGGTGGCGGTCAACAGCGTAGAGGCATATCCCCAGTGTGGAAAGTGGTTGATAGGCTTGGTGATCTTTTCGACAAGCATTCCTCGTGTAGGGTTGGAAATAGAGCAAACACCAGATTCTGGTTAGATACTTGGGTGGGATCTAATACGCTTGCCTCGCTTTTTCCTGAGTTATTTGAGCTTGCCCTTGATAAACACGCTTTGGTCGTTGACTATTGGCGTAGATCCACTTGGCGTCTAAGACTGATTCCTCCGATAGATGAAAGGCTTTTTGCCATTTGTCTTCCCCTTTATACCTACCTAAAGGGAAGTTCGGTTGTTGTTGGTGACTTTTAGGATGCGAGATGGTGGCAACTTGCATCCAATGGGTAGTTCTCGGTCAACTCAACGTGCATTTCTTTTTGTGATGGAGGGATTAGATGTTCGGTGAATAGAGTAATTTGGCATACGAGCGCCCCGCACAAGGTCAAGGCCTTCATGTGGTTGGTTTCTAGGGAAGCGATACAGACTAGAAAGAACTTAAGAAAGAGGGGGGATTATTACTGTGGTTTCGCGTCCTCGATGCAAGGTTGAGGTAGAAACAGTTAATCGTCTCTTTCTTGAGTGTTCACAAAGTAGATGCATTTGGGACTTCCTCTCTACGGGATTTGGATTATAGAGTCCCCTATGCGAGTTAAAGATCTATGGGGAGATTTTAGAGAGTCCGAGGTTGTGCGTGAGAGACGTATGGATTAGGATTGTTTAATTGCAACATGTTTATGGACCATTTGGTTAGATAGAAATCATCTGTGCTATAGAAATAGTTCTCGTAGTTTTGCTCAGTTAATTTCTAAAACCTTCAATCTCACTTTTTCATGGATTTCCATCCCAGATGCTAGGAAGAAAGCGTTCATGGGACTGCTGTTCCAAAGAAAGGATGCTTGAGCTGGAAATGATCAGACTTGATCCGGGTCCATTTCTCTCTTCCCACTTCTGTCGTTGCCATGCTGTTGTGCTGTTGCTGGTGTTGTGATATGCAGTGGGGAGTTTGGATGTATTTTGTTTAGATGGATTCTGGAGTTAGTATGCTCCTGTTGTGTTGGGTCACTTTCGCTACATTAAGAGTGATTTTATTATGATTTGTAATGGAGATTTGTGTATTATTGTTGTACTTGTTTGAGATATCTATGAATTCCGATGGCAACTCACTTGCAATATATTGTTTCAAAAAAGAACAACCTGTATATTTCTTTTAACCATTATATCCCTTCGTATCTTATGCCCTTCACTTTCACTGGATATAAAATGGAGGAGACCTCTGGAAATGTCAAATGCCAAGATTTTACAGTTGTACATGACATTGGTAATGACCTAATGTGCCATATATGAACAAGACATAACTGATATTTTTTCTTCTTCCAGTTATACTTACTGATTAATTGTTAATGTTACCACAGATAAGGTTTTGTGGGGACAAAGCCATTACTCCTATATTTTGGGAAATTTCGTGGAGAAAGAGACAACAGATAAGTTATGGAACCGAAACTAAAAAATACATTAATGTTTTTAACTCTATTTAGTCTGACGTGTAGCAAAAGAAACTCTATTTAGTCTGACATTTTTTAATTCATTGTGCAGTAGTCGCCATTAATGGGATGAAAACAAGAGAGAAGACGGTTTCCTGAGGGCGACGACTAAGAGTTTGGCGTCCAACCAAAGACGGCTAAGGGGACGCAAACAAGGGAAGAAAGTGAGTTGTTGTAAGGGGCTGTAGAATTCATTATATTTATCTATTAAGGTAAAATCGTAGGAGGCCACAGAGAGTTCAACCCTCCCGTTCCATCCGATCGAATATTTTGGTTTTATGGAATTAGAACTTTCCATTGATGTGTAGTGAGTGAGACCTACCTTTTAAATATTGCACCTTTGTCTCAGTACTTCCCTTGATGAAGAAGTCATGGGATTTAATACCCTTTATTCTTCTTAAGAAAAATTAAGGCCAGGAATAATGAATAGAAAGTAAGAGGCAGATGATGAGAGTTAGTTAGGGGGAAATTATTTCTTACAATGATTATTATGCAGATATTTTGGATGCAACTTTCCCTTGTGATTTGATAAACGTTTTATGATCGATTGTCTTATCTGCTTCAGGCCCCTAAATGACAAGTCAGTTGTATCCAGAATTCTAATTGCATGAGATTGAGAACGAAACACTAATAAATGATATGTTCCTCACCTCACTATTTTATACTATGTAGTTTTAACTTCTTGCAAACCGTTGTTTGTAGGTCAAAGCCATATGCTTTGAGATGAAAGCTCGAGTTCAATATGGTCGAAATATGTTTTCTAAATATTACTTCATTTTCACACGTTGTTGGAGTTGGAGATATTGAATCTGTTTGGTGCTTCATACTTCAATCACATTATGTATTTCCATTTCCCTTCATAATTGACATTGTGTATTTGCATTTCCTTCATGCAATGAACTTATTGAGCAACTGTGTTTACATGATATTCAGTTTGATGCTTTTCTTCTGGCCCTAAACCTCTTATTACTGAGGTCCATCGCAATTTCTCTGAACAGAAGTTATTTGTATACTTGATAATTATTGCCACAGGACCATTATTTATTTATTTTTATTTTTTTTGGCATTCTGCTGCTCAAACATGGGCCATATTGAAGAACCATGTATACATTTGTAATAGGAATCTCACTTCTAAGTGCCCTTAATTTATTTTCATCATGTGAAGATATTAATTTTACCATGTGATTTTACTCTATGCCAATGCACCTTTAGAACCCTATAAATATGGGTGTTGTTGTATCTCATTTTCAGGTATATTTAAATGTTTGAGAGTCATTTGGGATTTTGGATCATGTATGGAGCTCATCCATAATGGCATAGTCAAAAGCCATTTAAAAACTTTCCAAATGACTAAAGGAACTTCTCGTTTATATGTTTTTTTTTATATTTAAAGATGGCATGAGAAATGTCATGACATCATATTAAAAACTCCATAAGTTACAACAAAGTTACAACACATCAAAATAGCTCGTAGTTCACAAAAACAAAAATACAAAGGATTCACCAACATCCAAAATGAACCAAAGACGGAATCCAAACCACATAAATTGACATCCAAACAGATGCACCAAGACAACATCTGCAAAACCTGACAAGCCAAATGTTGTGCAGAACATACACACTACGATCAATAGTACGCGTTACCAATAGCACCATCGTCTCTTGGGAACAGCGGTCCCGTGCGCGCTTTCTTCCTACCACATGGGATAGAAATCCAAGCAGATGTGAGAGAAAAAAATTTATAAATCAGTTGAACAAAGTTACAGGAGCGATTTCTAAAGCACAAATCATTTCTATCAAGCCAAATGACCCATAAAGACGCTACAACTAAACTGTCCCACTCCATCCATCTCACAAGAGCTACCTCACAATCTTTGAGAGACATTATGGGGATATCTATTAAGCCCAAAGCCAAAGAGGTGGAAGTCCCAAATACGTCTACTGTGGACACACTCCACGAAGAGATGGTTGATGGTTTCTAACCTATACCCACATCTAGGACACGAAACCACCGTGACCATACCTCTTTTAGCAAGATTCTCCCTAGTTAAAATTGCTTCTTTGAGGACCAACCATAAGAAGGCCTGAACCTTATGTGGTGCGCTCGAATTCCAAATAGCTTTATTCTCAGCACTTTTCATACCCCCGTCACAGAGCACAATATACATGGATTTGACCGAAAAAACCCGTTGGGAGCCAAACACCATCCCCTCTCATCCTGATAGTTTCCATCGATTATCGTCCTATTCTAAAGGAAAATGTAGATGGGATAACAACTGATTTGGTGATTATCCATGCTAAGAGAAGACAATCTAATGTGCTAAGAGGTCTTGACCCAATAGTCAGAAACCAAGGCATGTTTGTTGATGGCCAACTCAAACAACTCTGGATAGAATGATGCCAATGAATTGGGACCTGACCACCTATCTAACCAAAATCTAGTATTTTCTCCATTTCCCACCCCACATGGGGAATGAAAGTGAAAAAGATCATCCATTTTGTCAATCCCTTTCCACATCGGGGATACACATCGATGATGTTGTCCTCCCCCGAACTTAAAACGTCTATGACTCCGATAACGAGCCCAGACAAGTCCTTGAGCATTGGATAGGCGTGAATGAATTTTCCACCACCATTTACATAATAAGGCATGTTCATCTCATGCAAATTAAGAATCCCCGACCCCCAAACTCTTTACTTCTGCACACTAAGCTCCATTTAACTAGGGGAAGACCTCTACCATCCTCTCCGCTCCCCTTCCAAAAGAAATCTCTTTAAGTTTTATCAATTTCGTTGATTACCCAGGTAGAGAATTCATAAATTGACATCCCATAGATAGGTAAGTTCGAAAGAACGACGTTAATGAAGGTGATTCTTCCTCCAAGTGAAAGATGTTTCTTCTTCCAACCGGGAAGACGTCTTTCAATTCTCTCAATTAAAATTCCAGTCGCTTTGAATGAGTTTACCTGGACGCAAAGGGACTCCCAAATATTTGATAGGAAACTTTTCCACTTTACAGTCCAGAATGGCAGCTAATAGGGCAGGCGTGGCCTTGTCACATCTACCTAGACCAATGAGATTGCACTTCTCAAGAATGACTCTCAGTCCACTCCAAGCCTCATAAAATATTAAAATGCCCTTATAAATGAGGACCTCATTAATCTCGTTCCTCCCGAAAAGGAGTGTATCATCAACGTACTGAAGAATGGGAGGCCTCGAGTACCATCCAAACATCCAATACCACGAAGCAGTTTTTGACTGGAACAATGCTAGATCATTTTCGTCAACACATCAGCGACCAAAGTGAATAGAAGAGGGGATAACGATCCCCCTGTCCGAGGCCTCTTTTGCACATGATCAGGTTACTAAGAGAATTGTTAATCAACACTGAGGATCCCCCACAAAGCACAAGTCAATCCAACCAATCCATCTGGGACCAAACCTTCTAGATTCTAGAACCTCTATAATACTTGCCCATTCAACTGTATCATATACTTTTTCAAAGTCTAATTTAAGTAGTAAACCCTCTTCTCTGTCTCTATCGCATTGGAAAATGGTCTCATGGGCAATGGCAATACTATCTAAAATGTCTCTCCCATGAATAAATCCACTTTGGGCAGGATGAATGATATTATTAGGCCACATACTCAATCTATTAGTCAAAACATTAGTGATGATTTTGAAAGAAGAGTTCAAAAGGCTGATTGGTCGGATATTACCCACTACATTACTATCCTCAAATTTAGGAATGAGAATGATTGTCGCATAGTTGAGGCACTCAATTTGGACATGGTTTTCAAACAACTCTTGAAAGATGCAAAACAGGTCCAACTTGATGATATCCCAAAAATTCGTATAGAAAAAGATTGGGAAGCCATGCAGTCCTGGAGCTTTGTCCTAGCCTAGGTCTTTAACCGCACAGAGGATTTCCCTCAACTTAAAAGGTTCCTAAGGACTTCCAGTCCCCCAACTGGTGGTCGGGGCCAGAATGAATCATACAAAGAACACAACTGATCTCTCGAACAACCTAAAAGCCTTCTAAAATGATTCTCAATGTGTGATCGAACCCTTGGTTGATCCATTTCCCACCTATCCTCAATATTGAGTCCTGCAATATGATTAGAGTGTCTCCGACCATTGGCTATCCTATGGAAGTAAGCTGTGTTAGCATCCCCATCTAATAGCCATTGGACGCTCCACCTTTGACGCCAATAATCGTCTTCTAATTAGAATTTTTTTTCTAGATCGGCTCTAGCCTTATGGAGTGTGGAAAGTTCATCCCTATCACAACCTCTATCTTCCTCCGAAAGCTCCAAGGCATGAATAAGCTCCATATTCCGTTCCTTATCAACTTTGGAACGTCTTCTCTCGTCTCCAGCCCAACGTCGAGTCTACGGATTTTAAAGTTCCAAATTGCCACTACATCCCACCGATCCCTTCCCCTCCTTATAACAGGTGAATCCCAAGAAGAAGCAACTAAGGACTGCAAGGAATCGTACCGTAACCAAGCCTTTTCGAAACGAAAATTCCTAACTCTTCTACGAAACTCACCCCCAAAGGATAGAATCAGCGGAACGTGATCAGAAGTGCATCAAATGACTGATCTCATAGAGACATGGGGAAAGTGATATTTCCACTCTTCAGTGACAAAAACACCATCTAATTTGGCAAGAATGGGTCTGTCTTCCATATTAGACCAAGTGAATTTGTGATCGGAAAACTGAATTTCCCGTAACTATAGTTGAACTATGACTTGGTTAAAGTTAGCTAGCTCAGCCTGACTGCAACCCCTGCCTAAATTTTCGTCAGAAAATTGTGTAATATTTAAATCCCCTCCAATAATCCACGTGTCTCCCCACTTATTATGAATATCAATAAGTTCGTCTCAGAACCGAGATCACACGGTCACATCGTTTGGGCCATAGATCATGGAGTAAACGTGGCAAAAATCCTTGCTCTTAGATTTAAGATTTACCGACACGAAAAACTCTCCAATCAAGACATCTAAGCATTGAAAAGGCTCAACGTTGAAGCCAACACTGATGCCCTCAGATTGACAAGTCGATGGTTTGGAACACCATTCCCAGTTCCTACCACTAACCAGTTTGTCAAGAAAATCCGAAGACGGGTTCTCCATCTTAGTCTCACAAAGTTCTATCACCGAAAGACAATGATATGATAGTGTTTCCTTAACTAACCTTCGTTTCCTACTACAGTTCAAACCTCTAACATTCCAAAAGGAGTATTCCATTAGGAAACAATCGATTAATCTCTAAAGAAAATAGTCTATTAAAGACTATAGGGGCTCTTCACCCACTCTCTAATTCTCTTAGCACAATCTAATTGCGTAGACCAAATATTACTCAAATCAACACGACAGTCCTTGGCTAAATTAATTAACAATGAATCAGGAATAAAATCTACAATTGCTGAATTATAAATAAACTCACATGCCAGGGCTAAAACGGGAACTTTCAGTTTTGCTGCTCAAGCAATAAGGTCATCTTTAGATATCGGGCAGTCCCCATGGTTCTCCCTCTGCCTCGAACTGCGCCTAAGTTCCTCAATGACTGTCTCTTTCCCTTTCCCTTTCCCTTTCCCTTTACCAAAGGTAGCACGTCTAAGTGGGGGAGAAACCTCAACTCTTTTCTCTCTCTCAGTATCCCCCAAATGAGGTGCAGTAATAAGAGGAGAATCATCTTCAATGTTTTTCAAAGCATTGATGAGATCATCATCATTGGGGGAATCGAAGTTAATTTTCGTAACAATTCTCGTAGACTCTTGACTTGATTCAGTTTCCTCTCTCACCTCCTCATTCTCAAAAATATTTTTTCTCGCTCCAGACGGTTCTAAAACCCCGAGACACGACTTCTTCTTCTCTTGCTCTCTCAGACTGACATCACTATCAGAAATATGCTCTGGAATGGGCTTAGGGGGACTATGTGCATATACTCTAAGTAAATTAGCCAATGAATCCATTTGATCTCTAGAAAAAGGACTCACATCCCCTCTTAGAAATTGTACTAAGGTTGTTTGCATAGAAGACTGCAAAGACTAAGAAATTGAGGCGTTTGTCACTTCAGCTGCAACCCTACCTCTGGCACCCGAGAACCCTGCCACCTCATCCCCTGTAACCTTGTACGTGATAGAACTCACGTGGTGTTGCATTCGCAACTAGCAGCGCAACGACAGCAGACTCCCTACTGTGCATGGTGTGACCTGAGCGCTGACTCAGCTGACCTGCCCCAATCGTGAATCGTCGGGTCTGATTGGCACCACTTACGTCTCACAATACTGTAGCAATCACGTCAACCCCCTTAGAGCATCTGTAGTCGTGGGCTAAATACCCAAAATTTGAAAAAAATGAGAATAACATCGTTGTAGTCGTCTTCCAAATACCCAAATTTTGGGTGTACGATGAATAGTGGACTGCCAAATATAGCAGACGATTTGGCAAAAGCCAAAATATAGCAATCGGAAAATTTTCTTTCGTCCTTGAAAAGAGACGAAAGATAATATCCCGTCGCTTCACTTTTTTTTTCCCGGACGATAAATAATCGATCGTCCTATTCATTAAAAATTAAAAAATAAATAAAAAATTTGTCAGACGGTGTTTAATACACCGTCCCAACAATTTTGAATAACCAAGCTGACCCACTTTCGAAAATATTTACCAAAATAACCATCTGCGCTTTTTGAAAAAGCGGGTTTAGTTAAAAATAACTCGCTTTTTCAAAAAGAGAGTCTAACCTTTCGAAAATTAAAAGTTTAACACTCGCTTTCTGAAAAAGCGAGTTATTTTTAACCAAACTCGCTTTTTCAAAAAGCGAGTGGGTTGTTTATGAAATTTTTATAAAAAACGGGTCAGTTCTGGAAAAACTTTCAAAAAGAGGATCATTTTGGGAAAAAATTCCCTGATAAGGGACAAGGCACAAATCTTTTCTTCTCAGCAGTGATATGGACATTGTATGTCTTCCCTTTATAAGAAGAATAGATAGTTGAAGGAATAACAACGTCGTTGAGAGTGCTAACCCGTATACGAGCAATGTCGAACTTGTTGAGGAATTTCTTCGCTTGATCAAGCTCTTCAATCCATCCAATCGATTGAACAAGATCTTGGAACCCATCTCTATGCCAACATTCCGAAGGAAATTTTGAAATTAACAGCCAGCTCGTGGCAAATTTATCCTTCTCAAGACTCCATCGAGAAAACACAACTCTAAAGCCATCACCTAAGAAAGAATGCTTGCCCAGTATCATTTGAACTCTCGCCTCCGTCGAACATGGGATAATGAAAGTGTCTACTCTGAAGCGCTTAGTAGTCCTATCCCATTCGAAAGTTTTCGGCCACCTTGATAGAAATTCTCTCTTGATAATCCCTTCATTAGCATGGACCGATCTGGGCCCAAGCAGCCCAAGCAATTGCTTTGGGCCACCAATTTTATAGGGCCCCATATTTTTTAAGTATTTACAATGTTAAAAAGTAAAATGTAATATTTTGTGATATAATTACATTGTATTAATAGTTGTCTTATTAGCTTAGTTGGTAAGAGTGTTGTGTTAGTAATGTGAAAGTTGCAGGTTCAAAACTTGCATGAGCCAATTAATTTTTCAATCATTTTTATTTTTAAAACTAATTATTCTTTACATAGCCATACATGCTATTTTACCATTTTATGAATTTAATATTATTTTTCACTTAGTCCATGTATGTCACTCATGATATTTTTTCAATATTCTATGGCATATAATATTTATTTGTTTATGATAAATTTCTAACCAAATTTTCAATTGCATATGGTTATTCTACATTTTAAGCTTCTAACTAGTATTCTCATATACATATAATCATCATCATTTCATTCTGATCGTGTGCTCTAATATATCATATTTACCTCTTTGATATAACATATTTCGTTTTTGTTGTTAGAGTTTGTCCGGGTTCTTTTTGTCCACGAAGCATTTCATATAAAAAACGTACGTTATCAATTAAACTTTTTTTTAAGCATATATATAAATTTGTTTTCATTTATATAGTTTGGTATCCAATGTTCCAAATTTGTTTGCATTTAAATATTTGTCATTATTATTTTGTAAGAGCATCCACAGTCGTTTGCTATACTTGCCAATTTGCCATTTTTTGAGAAACGGATCGCTGCAGTGGTTTTCTATTTTGCCATTTTTTAGCAAATCTGCTATATTCGTTTCTCATATATGAGAAACAGAATAGCAATTCTCAAATTTTAAAAGACGGTACAACATATACCGTCCAGTATATGTTATACCGTCTCATTAATTTTTTTTTTAATGTGGGTCGGACGGTATAACATATACCGTCCGGTATATGTTATACCGGCCTATGTATATTATTTTTTTTTATAATTTTTTTTCTAATCCAACGGTCAGATTTATTCTAAAAATAAAAAAATAAAAAAAAATTAAAAAGATCAGACGGTATAACATATCCCGGCCGGGATATGTTATACCGGCTGACCAATCTGTGAATTATTATACTTTAATAGGTTTTAGTGGGTAGGTTAGGTGGATATAAATAGGTTTAGTTAGTTTTTGGATAGGTTTAGCTATTATTATATTATTTAATTTATTTAATTAATATAGTTTAATAGTTAATAAGTAATTAACTTTTTTAAATTTATTTTTAAACGATGAGACGGTATAACATATATCGTCACTCGCTTATTTTCTAAAAAATGAGAAACATATAGCAAACGACCACTGCAGCAAACAGGTTTATTTGCTATTATTGTAGCTGCCATTTTTTAACATATGAGAAAAATGACTGTGGATGCTCTAAGGTCCCATTTAAGAATTCGCTTAAAACCCCCTAAAATTCAGTTACGTCCCTGTTCATTAGGATTCCACCGTAGAAACCACACTAAAGTGGAGTCGGATTCCAAGTTCCTCCATCTCTACAGTGGGAACAATGGCGGCTCTCACAACCTCCTCAACCTACGGCAGCCGGTGACAGAGGGACTCGGTTGCCACGAAACTTTCGTTCAGCGACAAAGTTGGATCTTTCACCTTGAATAACGGGCTTGGGCACAAACACGGTGATAGGAACATGTGTTATCAGAATTGTTGTAATGGTGGAAGGATGCGGTAACGGACGGTTAATGAGAGGCTTGCTTCGGCACTGGAGGATCGGCTCGGATTGCCTCGCCTCGTGCACCTGCAGATGGTCTAGGAACACCGCGGTTTATCCCGATGGCAGACCCTCCGACGGTCTAGTTAGTCTCTGAGAGAGAGTAGCAGTAACTAGGGTTTTAGTGGAAAAAGATTGATTACCTCAAAAGGTAGGAGAGAGCCTGGTATTTATAGAGAATCCCAATCAGGTTTAGATCCGCTTGGGGGCCGGGTCTGGACCCAAAAGCCCATGGGCCTGACGTGGTAGGAGACCCAGGTGGTTTAGGGCAGACGTGGTAGCCTCATGAGCGGTTTAGGGCTGACGTGGCAAAGCCCTAGGTGGTTTCGGAGCTGACATGGCTGATCGTGGGGCCCCTGTGCCTCTAAGAGAATTGGATGGCCTGGGTTGTGCCAGGTCATCCTCATCCCTTGCCAGGCTGAGTGGAAGGCCCGTGGGACCGCCGAGGATCGGAGACCGAAGGTCGTGGCGGGTTGTCGAAATGAGGAGGTCGGTTTCGTGGTGGTGACTTAACGGCTCGGCACCGACCCTGTGATGGTCCGGGGCCGAGCTGGCCTGCCCTTGAGTGAGAGCCATCCTGGGCCCTGGTCGGGTCCCAGGTCATTTTTATCCTACCTCATAAGCCCCCCACTCCTGTGGGGATGCGAGAGTTAGCCGTGGAGGAGTGTCTTTCGGAGGTCGTTGTGTCTTTGTGAGAAGGCTGCCCTGGTGCTGGACCTCACCTCGGTCTGACGAGGGTTTACGGGTCGGCAAGGACATTGGCGAACCGTTGTGCCTTCGTGAGAAGGCTGCCCTGGTGCTAGACCTCACCTCGGTCTGACGAGGGTTTACGGGTCGGCAAGGACGTTGGCGAACCGTTGTGCCTTCGTGGGAAGGATACCCTGGTGCTGGACCTCACCTCGGTTTGACGAGGGTTTACGGGTCGGCAAGGACGTTCGCGAACCGTTGTGCCTTCGTGGGAAGGCTGCCCTGGTGCTGGACCTCACCTTGGTCGGACGAGGGTTTACGGGTCGGCAAGGACGATGGCGAACCGTCGTGCCTTCGTGAGAAGGCTGCCCTGGTGCTGGACCTCACCTCAGTCTGACGAGGGTTTACGGGTCGGCAAGGACGTTGGCGAACTGATGTGCCTTCGTGGGAAGGCTGCCCTGGTGCTGGACCTCACCTCAGTCTGACGAGGGTTTACGGGTCGGCAAGGATAATGGCGAACCATTGTGCCTTCGTGAGAAGGCTATCCTGAGTTGATTATTGTCTTCGTGGGGCATTAATGGCGCTCCGGGGCTTGTGCGATGTTCCAATTTCCCGAGGGCATTAATGATGTCCCCTAATAAATGCAGGGTGCTTCAATTTCCTAGGTGTGACGGTTGGGCTTCCGTTGCTTGGCCTCCCAAGGGCCATGATGGCAGGTTGCTTGGGGGAGGCTATAAATACCCCACTCCCCCACTGCTGTTTCGATCACATCGAGGGTGGTCCACCGACCATCTGAGGTGTCTGCCTTGGGCGGACGCCTTATACTTGAAAAATTCCAACTCTGGGAGCCTCGGATTGGTGGTTATTCTGCCGTCCAGATCTTCTCTTGGGTCTGACGGCCCTGATGAGGTTGTTTGCCCAAGAGAGATCGGAATGGGAGGGATACCGACTGATGTCCGGGCCCAGGGGATAAGGAGCTTCGGGTGGATGGCTCTTCTGTCATCACTGTCTTCCTTCCGGGCCGAGAGTTTTTGAGGGCTGTCTGCCCAGAGGAGAAGTGATGGGAGGCGGGCCGATCCGTTTTTCGAAAGGGTCCCAGGAAATGGTGGTTTTTCTCCCACCCTCGAACAGTTCGGGGTTTCGGCTTTCGAGGCCGTAAACCCCGAGTTGTTCGCGGGTGAGAGGGGAGCCGACCGAGTCCTGGGGCCCGGGGCGCTCGCCGAGGACGGGTGCCTTAAAACTTTTAAACAAAACTTTCTCTGCTGACAGTTGTGGGGGTGTCCGGTTCCCGAAGTCCTCCTTCCGGATCGATCCTTGTGCTTGGTAGCGGTTGAGCGCGAACCGAGGGTTGCCAACCGCACAATAGGGTGACGTCACTGGCGCGCATTTCTAGGAGACGTGGCGCAATTTTCTAGGGCAGTTTCACGCAAATTGAGGAACAGTAACACGAAAATCGAAGAGTCAACTCTTCCTCTATAAATACCCCCCACTCTTCTCCTATTCCGTTTGTCTCTCTCTTGTTGCTTTCTTTTAAAAACACAAACACTTCGGCGCTCGCACTCTGTCTTTGCAGCTCCGGCTCGTCTTTCCGAGGCAACACAGGTTAGTTTTAGCTTTACGTCGTTGTCATGTCTAGGGCTCAGTCTGGCTCATCTGCTTTGACCTCGAATGGGGAAGAAAACCCTGGAGCAGGGCTCTTAGACTCGACGTCGTGGGAAGAAGACACCCAGGTGTATGATGTGAAGCCCCTGCGTGTCCGGAGGCCGTTCATGGTCCAGAGTAGCGGCTCCGAGGAGGAGGGGAGTGATAGCTCAGAATCGGTGCGGATATTTGATCCGGAGTCGGAGGAGGGTAGTAGCGACAGTGAGGGAGAAGGAGAGGCCGAAGCGGCTGAGGCTCGGCGGAAGGGTACGGGGAGAAAATTTTCGGCTCGGGGGCGGAGTTGGGGCGTAGGTTCCTCTTCTACGGTGACCGGTCTTGAGCGCCTGGCCACCCCCTCGCCGGAGAGGGCCAAGAAGAAGAAGGTGCCGAGGAAGAGGGAGGGCGAAGGCTGGCGGTCTGAGCGAGGCGTCCCCCGTTTGAAACATTGTGACGGGTTCACCGGTGCAGCCGAAGAGGATTAGGCAGTACCCTGACGACCTCTCCGACAAGGTGTTGTATGGGGTGCATCCTTCTTCGCCGAGTCGGAAGAGGATAAAGATGGATACGCTGCCGACGATCCTGGAGGCTGTCGATTTAGAGGTGGCTCAATCGACCATCCACATTGGGTCCGGTTACGAAGTGATGGTGTCGAGCCCAAGCCTCCATCCTACCGACCCGTTACTAGAGTGGTACTGCGTCTTCCCCCTAGATGCCTTCGGCTCCGGACTGAGGCTACCGATTCACCCATTTATTCGGGATGTGCTTAACTGGGCATCCCTGACTCCAATGCAGTACGGACCGAATTCATGGAAGCAGATAATATGCTTTGTGCTGCTCTGCGAGGAGAGGAAGGTGCCGCTCCGGTTGGGTGTGTTCCGCGCGATGCTGGGGATCAGCTCGTCGGGGGAGTCGGAGGGGATCTACTACATTTCGCCTCAGAGTCGGGGGAAGGTGGTCCACGACCATCCGGACTCCATTAAGGAGTGGAAACGAAAAT